>JACYFF010031958.1:11108743-11123356 GCA_017589665.1 Selenicereus undatus | reverse complement strand
TTATTATTATTATTATTATTATTATTATTATTATTATTATTATTATTGTTGTTGTTGTTGTTGTTGTTGTTGTTGTTCTATTTTTTTCAAATTGGCCCTTAGATAATTAGGCTAGTTTTTATTCAACGGCATTCAAATATTCATTAGCATTTGAATGAATTATTTAGAAGTATAACAAGATCCATTTTTGAAGTCACGTCGTCGTTTCAACTTGCGATGCACAAATATGTAAACATATACGCAAAATGCTAAATTGAAATGCGATGCCTAACTTGATTAATTTGTGATTAGGATAATTTAAGATAATTAGCATGAATCTTAGGTTCGAGCCATTACATCATCAATAGAGTTGAAGGTGCAGTGACGGTGAACATGACAGAGTATAATTTATTAGTAAGAGATGAGAGAGAATTGCGGGGGTGGGGTTGGTTGGGTAGGGTGAGGGTCTGGGAAGGGCGTGGGGTTTGATGATGTGACTGTATTTGCTTCCTAGGATTATATTTGAATGGTTAGGATTTGATGCTCTCATTTCTCATTTTAACTCTTTGTTCTAATTATATATATATATATATATATATATATATATATATATATATATATATTAAGAACGACATACATTGACCCTTTATCTCAGAAGAGTCTAGTGGACCAACAAAATTAAGGATAAAGTCCAAACCAAAAGCCCTTAATCAATTTTTTCTACCTCTTACTCCGACAAAGAAGAAGAAAAGTAAGGCGCCCACAATCAAAGTGATGATGCACTAAGACGTGAGTGGAGGAGGTACAAATTAGCATATGCCCCTTTGATGTACCCTGTGCTAGATTGGTAGTTATATAAAATGCCTAGAATGGCTCTTAATTTTGGTGTTGTCTAATCGATTTTTCTTTTTCTTTGATTAGGTCTAATTGTTTTGTCTTATTATAATGCAAGGGGAAAAACAAAGGTCTCAAAAAGTCAAAATCCAATGGAAATTAATTTGCAATAGTAATAAATGCATGAATTGAAGCTTAAGTGTTTTGATGTGGATGACATTGGATTAGATGCAGATCATAATAATAAATCCTACTCAATTCCTTCTTTCTTCCGCTTCTTTTTCTTTTCTTTTTTTTTTAAGAGAAACTATTTAACAAAGTTTTTGGATTCATACAAGTCATCCTTTAGCCAAACCTAGCTCACAAGGAAAGATTGCAAAGGGATCAAAGTGGCACTGATTACTATTAGCAAAATGAATAAATTGGTTTAGTGCATGCGAAACATATAAACTAACCCAACCGACTCAACTCAAATTATCTGGGACTACATTTTATGACACATTTTAGCATGTATGTTTCTTCACGCACCTTGTAATTGAAATGTGAATGTTAGAAATTAGGTTGTTGAAATGATTTGATGAACTCAACAATTATTAATTAATTGGAGAAGCTTTCTTAACATATCAATAGTAGTTAAAAGGACAGGTTAGATTATACATTGTAATATGATCAATATAAAGGGTTCAATGTAAGAGAAAGAGATGAACAATAAAAGCATATACAATGCTTGGCAATGTATCTTAGGTAAAATGTAGGAAATTAACTTATCAAAAGGCAAAAATGAATCAGACCAAAATTGACCCATTAATACATTGAATTGGGTTTAGATATACTTAACTTATTTTAAAAAGTAGATTAAGTTGAACTTTATATGAACTAATTGTTTAAGTTAGGTATGATGATGTCCAAAAATGACTTCCATATTTTTAATAAATTTTGTTCCTTTTTCACCTTAAATTGTATTGTAAGAGAAATAACAACAAAGAATGGTAAGGATTATTCTCTATTACATTCCTTCCTCTTGACAAAAGGCTCTCTAACATAGATAAGGGAAGTACTACCGGCTCCCCTAATTTCCTAATTACTCTTCTTCTGAAGAAGTTCTGACTTTGATTTTGTTATCCTGCAATTTGAGATATATAGAGAAAGTAATGTAGATTTTGTTGTTAACTCTTGCTTACTCCTATGTTAATCACGTATGTAAATAAGACTTCATGATTATCTTCCTTATTTACTCAATCATTTAGATCCTAACAATTAACATCACTAGTCTGCCATGACCTTTTTTTTTTGTTGATGACTTGAACATATACAATCTTTAAATTTCTCTTTTACCCAAACATAGATGAACATTGTTAGAAGTTGATAACGTAGCACAACATAGAAGACTCTTTTTACTCTACTCCCTTGGCTATGGAGCTCTCTCTACCGTCATTAGGGTTTTTCTCGTAAATCTGCATCTTGACCTATTTTCCTTGATTTCTGTTTTTTTTCACTGATCAAGTCTTTCTGCATTGCAATGGCGAATTTCGAAGTTGTTAATATGAGTGATGTTGATCAATTGCTTATTCTAGCTCAAAGATTATGGGGTGATCAAGAACAATCTTTAGAACTTGATGCTGATGAAGGAATTGAGGTAGCTCTCAATGAAGTCACTCTAGTGGGACGAGTTTTGGTTGATAGAACAGTTAGCAAACATTCTTGAGAAGCATACTGCAAAGGGCATGGAACCATAGAATAGGGGTAACCATCTCCAGCCTTGAGAAAACACTTTCATGTGTAAACTCAATGCAAAGGAACACTTTCATATGATATTAAAGAAGTGGTTTTTTGATGCCACACTCAAAGATATTGACTTCACTTCTTCTCCCCTTTAGATTAGGGTTTGTGGGGTCCTCCTAACCATGCATTGTAACAAGAATCGTGTAAAAATTGGCAATATGGTTGAACAGTTCATGGAGGTGAACTTGTATGATGATAGAGGGGTGGATGTGAGTATTAGGATAGAGATAGATGTTACCAAGCGCCTACGTCTGGGTGTTCCCCTAAAGACTAAGAGATGTGAGCAATGATTGGACATAAAATATGAACGTCTTCCGCACCGATGCTTTATTTTGCAAGATATGTGTAGCTCAAGAAAAACAGGAAGAATTTTTTGGCCCCTAGATACAAGCATAAATAAAGCAAATGAGCCCCATGTTCTTGGAAATTAAGGACAAACTAAATAGAGTTTATATGGTGAGAACACAAAGACTTCCTTTGCAGGATATTTCAAAAAATATCCCCTCGATATGGCTAGGTAACTCAACACTTTCTGTATGGGTTGTGTCACCAAGACCATCAATAGATATGAAAGGGGATAGCATGTTGTGAAGCCACAGATTATTACTCCTACTGGATTAATCGCAAAACAAAGGCGTGAGAGCACTATGGTGCCCCTTGGTGCCCGTGGAGGTGGGATGGGGTAGGATAAGTGCTGCGAAATGAGGTGGTGGAAGAGTATTAAAAGATGGAAGCATAAAGAGGACCAAAGAGTTAAAGGTTGAGGAGTTAGCTAGTTTTGCTTTGGAACTAGGTGCAAATGACTTGAGTTTTAATGTACATCAACAACCAGACGGTCATTGAAAATCTATTAAGGTCAAGATGATAGACACGAGTCTGTGAGTCTTAAACATGATGAAGGGAAGGTGGGACCTAGCATGGACGAAGCCTACCTAGGATAATAAAGACCTTTTGTTAGAACTCCTTGATAGTTGTTACCCTCCAGGACTAGTGCTGGAGGGGGCACCCCAATATTATTTTTCTCACGGAAACAATGTTGGTTGATCATGACTTTATGAGAATTGAAACCATTGTGGTTTCAATAATGGGATTTGTGTGAGAAATAGCGGACATTGAGGAGGTATGGGGTTTTGGTGGGATAATATTTACGTTACTATATTGTCCTATGATGACCATCATTTTCTAATAGAGAGGTCTAATAACAATGTCCCATGTGGTGTGTGGTTGGTATATATGGATCACCAGAAACTGAGTAGAAATACGAGACTTGACAACTCATGAAAAACGTGGGACAGAGAACGCCTTTGCCCCTTCTTATGTTTGGTGATTTCAACAAAATCCTTTTTAAGGTGGAAAAAGATGATGGCAGACCTAGGAGTGAGAGGAGGATGGGTGAGTTTAGGGAAGCAATGGATTTTTGTGCACTAAAAAATATTGGTGCACATAACAATTTCTTCACGTGGTAAAGGGGAACAAAGGAAGGGAGTATCATCAGAGAAAGGTTGGATCATTTTTTGGGTGATAAGGACTAGTGCAATATCTTTCTAAATTCAAGGGTGCTCTACTTCCCATGATACCATTCGAACCATTATGCTATTATGCTTGATTCAGCGAAGGCGTTGTGGCAAGATGTCAAGGAAAGACCTTTCAAATTTGAATCATTTTAGCTTTCTAAAAAGGAATGTCATGATCTTGTGATGGAGGCATGGAAGGGGATGTGTGGTGAAGGGATTCTTAGTAAGCCAACAAAGTATGCAGAGAAGCTGCAGGTCTAGGACAAGAGGGAGTTTGGTAACGTGAGATGGGATATTACGGTAATATGGAAAAGCGACTCAAAGATGCTCAAAGATTGCTACCTTCGATCAATATTTGTTAAACTAGAAAATATGTTATTTTTATATCCTTTATTATCTAATATTTTCTTGAAATAAATTATTAAATTACGATTTTAATATGTGTTTGCTTTGTAGGAATTGGAAGAAAACATGAGAAAGCAATAAATGATGAGCTCAAATAAGGAATTTGACCAAAAGAGAGAAGAAAAAGAAGAGGTTACACAGGAGCCTAAGTCGCGAGCCCAATCTGCCAAGCCCAATCCGTCCCTCACACCTCTCACTTAGCCTAGTCATTTGCCATTAGCCCCTTCCCCTTCTCTTCTTCTTCTTTTTTTTCTTCATCCCTTGGTTTCCAGCCTAGAGAAACCCGAGAGTCAAGGTTGTCTCTTCTCTTTCCTCTTTACACCCGAAAACCGAACCCCTTTCCCCTGAAGCTATGTCCCTTTTTCCTTTTCCTTATTCCATCATCAACATTCAATGTCCTAATGTCGTCAAGAACCATTTTTTATCCACTCCATCATCATCACCATCGAAGAGACGACGGTTACAAGGGCCTTCATTCGAGCATTTATGTGAGCAATGAAGATTCGATTTTGGAGGTCTGAGAAGTTATAATTGGAGCAGAGACAAGCAACAGGGTGGGATTAGGAGACTCAGTTTGAGAATACCTACCTTGTCTTTCGTCTATTCAATTTCTTGTTTTCATATTTAGTTATGGGCAAACAAAGCCGTGCAATTTGATTCTGGGTTGTTCAATTCGAGTTGAAATTTGCAACATTTTAGTTCCGGTTCCTTGAGTTTTGGAATATGTTTTTCTTCAGTTTATTCCCTTTTGATTCGATTTTTTGTTCTGTTTTTTTTTTTTTTTTGCAAGTTTCAGACTCAAATTTTGGGTTTCTAAAATTATAATCACCCTCAGCAATCGTTAGTTCAATTGAGGGAAGAGTTTTGATTCATTTTCTGGTAAGGATTCTCTGAGGCTTGACTGTGGATTCTCGTCTCTGAGCTCTGTTTTCGTGTAGTTTGCTCCTTGCCTTGCTATCTGTTTTCATGATAACATAGTTCAATCAAGTTGTCTGGCTAAAGAAACAATCACGACAAAGTTTTGATGGGGTGAAAATATATGCGGTTTGGTGCTTCTTACTTTGGCTAGATTATTTACTAGTCCAGGAATGGTTCACAATTTCATGAATTTATGTTGTTTATTTGGCCTATCAATTTTTGAAATAACTTGACCTTGGTGTTGGTTAATTTTAGCATCTAATTGTAATTTAGTTTATAATTTTTGGTAATCTAATTTCACAATCATCCCTGAGGACGATATCCGTAAATATTACAACGATAAACCGTATACTTGCGAAAATCACAACAAGTTTTTGGTGTCGTTGTCGGGAATGAGTTGTGAAATTAGGTTACGTTGAGTCGTAGCTTACTAATTTCAGTCGTTTGAGTCTATTTTTGTATGTTTGTTGTTTCAATTCTGTCTGTATTCGTTTGTTTCGTTGTTTTAGTTTCGTTTGAGATTTCTTTTGCTTTTGACTTTTGATTAGGGTTTTTATTTTGGTCCATTTAAATTTGATTTTCGTTATTATTTTCTACCACGGAAAAAGAAAGAGAACTAACAGTTTGGATATTGCACAGGAAACAGATGCCGAAGCCGTAGAAAAAATCAGGAAAAAAATGCTCTTCTTTTGTGCTTGTGTTTATTTTCTATTTTATGTGTTAGGTTAGTATTTGATGCTTGAGTCTTTTTGCTCTTTCTTTTCTTTTGGTAATAGCATTTTATTTTTGTTAGTTTATTTTGTGTGGTTAACTTAATTATTTAATTCTCTAGTTTTTGTTTTAGTCATTAGTTTGTAATTAGTGTCCTAGAGACATTTTATTCACCTTCAAAAAAAATTTTAAAAAAAGAAAAAAAAATTAAAAATCCTAAAAAAATAAAAAAATCTTAAAATTAAAAGAAAATAATATGGCAGTTTTGAATTTCCCACAATTTGAGCATGAGCCTTTTTAGAGCTATGTATCGAGACTTAATACTTATCGTGCTCAATTGAATCAACATTTTCAAAAACGGAAAATTTGTGAGGTCATTGCTGTGGTGCTGAATTCTGAATCCAGAGGTTACGTAGAGTCTAAGTGCCCTGGAGGGTTATTAGAATTAGTATCTAAAACTCAAGACGAAGTTTGGGATTTCTCTAAAAAATTAGCCTGGGACACCTATGCATTTGAACAAGCTACAAAGAATTTTGAATACCCAGCTCATAATGAGTATGATTTTCATGCTAATCCGTACCACGAGGATCACTTTAGGAACTCATATATATAACCCATTTTACTCTTGTGCATCTCCTGCTTTCTGTGCTTACTATGAGTCTTCTAATCATGATACTTGTAATTGCCCATAATCGTAACTATCTTGATGCTACCTGTGCAAGTGTGGAAAGAAAGATAAATGAATTGACTGATAAAATGCTAGAGACTATGAAAAAAAGGATTGTTGAATACTCTCGCAGTTTTAGTCAAAGTACGGAGAATATTAATTTGCATGAGTCTGACTCTAGTTTAGGATCTCCTAAACCAAAAGTTAGTCTCTATGACGATTTTGAGCCCTCTTATCTTGTTAGGCCTAACTTGAATGAACATGTCTTTGCCCAGCTTAGAACAGGAGTATGACCTTCCAATGTCTCCATCACCTGACCTTGCACCCCATATTAGCTCACATAAGGATGTCATTGAGGATGTCCTAGTTTCCTCCGACCCACCTCCCACTTTGAATGACTTTTGTGAGTTTCGGGTGGGTGAAGACCTTGAGAGACCTAGTGAGTTTGATATTAGCATCACGAATGAAGTTGAGCCTCGTGATTTAGATAAATCGGATGATATTTCATAGGAGTCATGTGATGAGGGAGTTGAGCCCACTAATGTGGACTTTGATGATGATATTCTTATTATGGAATACGAATATTTTTCATACGGGCTTGATGTCAATGTGAGTTTGGATGTGGATCTGTGTGCTAAGTATGAATCTTTTTCTTTTGACCCCATCCAAATTGACCTCTTTTTTGAATCTTACAAGTCTGAATTAGTCCAGCTTGATAATCTTGTCACTAAGAATTTTGCTTTAGACCAGACTCTTACACATATTGAATTTAGCAGACTTATGGACTTTGCACCCACTATTTTGCTTAGACCGCTCATTCATGATGACATACTTTCTAGGCAAATGACCTACCTACTGGCTAACTTTAAATATGTCTGTCTGTTTGATGTTTGGGACCAACTTACGTAAAGTGCTATCTAGCAAGCTTGACAAACTGCAGAGGAAGAAGGAGTCGATGGCATATTTGAGGGTGATGGTGAATCAATCCAGAAATACGGACCAGAACTTAGCATACTTCAACCATAAAACTAGCTCAAGAAGACAATGCCACCACATTCATAGGTGAGCAAATGAGGAAGAGGGGTGGAAAAGTAAACCTAAAGACATTGAACGTATCATTACATCATATAGAAGTCTCTTTAACTCCAGTAACCCCTTAAATTCTGCCGAAGTGCTGAGTGGTATTGAAACACGGGTGGATGCCCGGGTGAATACAGAGCTCGAACGAGTGTCTGGCGATGATGAAATTTGAAGAGATCTTTTTGATATGTACCAAACAAGGGCACCTCGGACTAGTGGCTTGCATGCATTATTCCACAAAACTTTTGGGAGATAATTCGAGTTGATGTGTGTAATATTCTAAAAAGGGTACGGAGAGTGTTGGACTTAGAGGGGTGTAATGTTACTAATATCGTACTTATTCCAAAGGCCAAGATCTGAAATGCATCTCACAATACATGCATATATCTCTCTCTGTAACATGTTATATAAAGTCTTGTCGAAAACTATGGTGAATTGACTGTTAGTTCTTCTTCCAAAGCTAGTCTCTGAGACCAAAAGAGGTTTTGTTCTTGGGTGCCTAATTATTAACAATATCCTTGTTCTATTTGAAATATTTCAACATTTGAAGCGCAAGACTAAAGGGAAGAAAGGGGGGGTGTGCTGGAAGACTCGATTGAGTAAAACATATGATCGGCTCGAATGGCCTTTCTGTTGGGTGAGATGGGGTTTTGAACTAGATGGATTAATCTCATTTGAATGTGCATCTCATTAGTATATTTTGATTTTCTTAGAAGGCAATGAGGTTTCACTAAACCTAAGAGGGGACTGAGGTAGGGGAATTCTATTTGCCCCAACCTTTTCTTTTTATGTATGGAGGTGTTCTCTATACTGCTAACCTCAATCACAGCTCATGTAAAGACCCATGGTGTTGCATGTGCAGAGGTGCCCCTACGGTACACATATTTTTTGTTGATGACAATATTCTTTTTATTAATGCTAATTTGCAGGAGTGCTCAGTTGTAGATGATATAATCAGCCAGTATGAGAGAGCATCAGACCATAGAGTAAATTTTAACAAGTCAAGTATTGTCTTCAATAAAAATATGAATTGAAATTCTAGGATGCAGAGGTTCTTATTTCTTAACGTTTTGTGCATGGTTGAGGTGGGTTGGCACAAGAATTACTTATGGTTACCAACTATCACAGAAAAATCAAAGAAGGTGGTTTTTTTCCAATATTAAGTAGTGAATTTGGAAGAAATCACAAGGTTGGAAAGAGTTGTTTTTGAAAGCAATCACTTAAGCGATACCAACTTATGTGATGAGTATCTTTAGACTCCCCGATGAATTACTTGATGAGATTCACTCCTTGATCGCCCGTTTTTGTGAAAAATATCAACAAATGATAAGGGGATGCACGAGAAAGCATGGTAGACTTTGTGCTTGCCAAAGCATTTGGGAGGGTTTCAAAGACTTGAAGACTTTTAATGTGGCCTCGCTAGCGAAATAAACATGGAGGCTTCTCATAGGAGGTGAGATATTGCTGCATCAAGTTCTTTGAGCCAAGTATTGCCCACAAAAAGCAGTGTTGAATGCTAAGAGAGGGAGGGACCCAAGTTTCACCTAGCAGTCCCTGCGAGGGACCAAGTCCCTGTTGACAGAAGGTCTGAGGTAGAGGGTTGGCAACGTTAGAGACATAAGTGTATGGGTTGATCCTTTGATGCCCCCTTCTCATAAACCATGGGACCCATGCATTAGGTAATCCCGAACCAAATTTGATGGTCGTGGACCTAATATTGATGAGCAAACAAATTCTTAGAAGGTGGATCTCATACGAAGAACCATAGTGGAGGAAGATGCCAAGCTAATTCTTTATCTATCCATTAGCTCTTAACGGCCACATGATTTGCATTATTGGCGGCCATGTAGAGATGGCAACTTCACAGTAAGGTCATCTTACTGGCCAGGCAAGTTGGGTCATATTACCAATTGGTTCCAAAGGGCTAGCATGGAAGAATGGCATCGGTGGCGAAGGTTATGAGGTACGAGTGCCATGTCAAAGCTCAAGCACTTCTTATCGAGAGCGTCATGGAAGATTTAAGGAGTAAATTCAGAGTTGATGCAGAGACATGTTAAAGGGGAGGATCAACGCCCTTGTTACATGACGGAGAAGGTTTTCCATGCTTTGTTTGATTGTGCACGAGTTAGGCAGGCTTGGGTAAGTGTTCAACTCGTTGATGTTATGATGGAAGCGCCGAGAACATCTATAAGAGGCCCTACAAAAATACTCTAGATCTGCGATGGAATCACTAACAGGAAAAGTTGTATTTTTCGACGGAAAATTGCATTTTCAATGGAGAATACGACACCAAAACACCCGTCGCGAATTGCCTCGTCGCATAATTTATCCAATGGCTTCCGACGCCATCCAATGGGATTTCCGACGGAATAACCCCATCGGAGATTCCGCTGGCCTATGTTTCATGCATGTAGGTATTTTGCAGGGAGAAGGGATTTCCGTCAGAATTTTTGCTCCTAAAAAGTAAAGAGCTTAAATATATCACTATCACCACAAACAAACATATGTAATAGTTACTAAATACGAATTTTTATGTCTGAAAATTAAATGTTCTAAATTAAAAAATAATCATAACATCTACAATTGTTTTGGATTTGTAGCAGATCATATAAATTAATCAGAATCAGATAAATTTATGGGATCATCGTTGTCATTTTGGGAGTCCTGCTCGTCATCTGTGTCCAAATTGACTTGGCGTGAAGAACATGCACTTTGTCTTTTAAGAAATCTCAAAACTTTTTTCATAATACGCTCTGTCTTCCCCTGTTTCTCAAAACTATTTTACTTATCATAATAAACCTAATTAAGCGTCAAACACAAATTACACTATTTATTTCACACTTCATCCAAATAAACAAACCCAAAAAAATCAAGATACTATTAACCAAAAAATAAAATAAAAATACTTAACAAATCACACAAAAAAATTAACCATACCTCAAAAAAGAATATTCTTCACATGCTTACTAAAAATTAATATGCTCAACAAATTAAACAAAAAATAAACATACTTAACATACTTAAACCATTTACCAAAACAAAACATATATTATAGATGCTTACTTACTTACAACTATTTTATTTATCCAAATCGACATACATTACAAATTAAATTAAAGATTAAATTATTTAGTATAAATTTTATATTCACTAATGACACAAATAAAAAACTTATATTCATATTTAGTATCACATTTTATATTCCTGGATTCCTTACATAAATTTTCACAAAATCTAAAATACAACAATGTAATTAAACATATATGCTAAAAAACTAAATTTGACATAACTATATTATTTGCCAAAATAAACCTAATTAAGCATCAAACACAAATTAAACTATTTATTTCACACTTCATCCAAATAAACAAACCCAAACAAATAACAAAATACTATTAACATACTTAGCAACCTTAAATTAATATATACTTAACATACCTCAAAATTACAAAAATAAAATATAAATTCTTAACATATCAAACAAATCATACAAAAAATTAATCATACCTTAAAGAAACATACACTTCACATACTTACAAAAAATTAATATCTAGCATAAATCAAACAAAAAATAAACATACTTAGCAAACTTAAATTATTCACTAAAACAACACTACTAAAAAAGGTGATTTTTCCGACGGACTTTCCGACCGAAAAATTGACTTTTTCGATCGGAAAATTGATTTTTCGACGGAATAGCCGACAGAAATATGCCGTCGGAATAAGGCGGGTCGGGACTGAGTTCCGACGGAATGGGGTAGTCCGACGGAATTTCGTGTCGTCGGAACAAGATTCCGATGGAATTCTGATGGAAAACTTGTGTCCGACGGCATGAAATTCTATCGCCTCCGCCTAGCCAGCCTCCCCCTTGAAAAAAAAGGCGAAGACCGTCGGCGTCACTGTCGAAATTCTGACGAATTTCCTTCGGATTCCGTCGGATTTTCGACAAAATTTCGTCTGTCGGATTCCGTTGGCATTCCGTCGGAATTCCGTCGTAATCCGTCGGGTTTCCGTCACAAATTTCGCAGCATTTTGAAAAAAAAATTGGGCAAATGGAGACAGCCCAAATTTACAATTTACATACAACCTGCAAACTAAAACCTTACATGATAACCACCGCACGTAGTTATATTCTTCCAACTCAACCATCACACATGGTTACTGTCATTCAACATCACAAGTACAAAATGTTCACAAATCCAAATGATCGTGCCACACACAAACTTAAACCATTAAATGTCCCCAATATACATAACATGAAATTTTTCAAATGTTAGAAGTTCTAATAGTTGAAATAGTTATGAGTAGAGTACGGATCATACCAATGGTTATTACCATCACCATCACCATTGCCATCACCATCATCATCATCACCATCACCATCATCATCACCATCATCGTCGTCATCATCATCATCATCATCATTTTGAGGGTGATGAGGAGGAGCAGCAGCAGCAACATAAGTAAAGCAGCGGTACTGTCGAGGGCGCGAAGAAGGGCGTGGACGTGATGCAGAACCAGATGCTTGTTGAGATCTAATGAACTCACTCAGTGTGTTTTGCACCCCACTAAGTTGTTCACTCAACATCATCACTTTCTCTTCTAAATGACGGCTTCGTTCTTCAGTTCGGTGATTTAACTCTGCCATTGAACTTAACTCATTGTTCAATTGGGTGATCGTCTCTCGTACATCCGGCTCCTGACTGCCCCTGGATGTTGCTGAGGACTTGAACAAGTGTTTCAGTTTCACCCCTTCTGAACCTAATCCACACACGCGCCCCTTTTTGTTTATGTTGCCTTGCACCCATAGCTCCGTCTCATATGGAATTTCAGATGGCTCGGAGCTAGGATCTGTCGAGGATTGGAAATTTCTTATCTGTTCCCATTTCTGTTGATGCTCCATCTACAAAATATGTTCAAAAGTATTAAATGTTGCAGATGTAGTTACGCCGACGGAGTAAGAATATTTTGAACACGTAAAAAGTACATGTTACTTACATATGTTTTTTCAGATTTCTTGTCAACCCATGTGTTGTCCCCCATGTATTGATGAGTGTCTTTAAATAACTCTATTGCAGACAGATCCCTTTGAAACTTCTTAGCCTGTACAATATACAAATAAGTTTCATTACAAAGTCAAACACATACAAAGTACAAAATGCAATAAGTTGAAAGATGTGAGAGTTCTTCATACGTACCAAACGTCTCTTTTGCTCACTGAATGGGATTGAACCACATGTATGCAAAGAAGGACCTAAGCCATCTTGATCACTGTTCCGGTTCTTCTTTGCTTGTGCACTCACCTTTTAAAATTTTTCAGAAGCCCGATACTCTTGAAGTGACTTTCAAGTGCTGTCAGACAACCACAGAGACTGCTTGCCCCCTTTTCCTTAGCTCCCCAAATGTGTCCTTCAATCTATTAGCCCCCTTCTCCTCAAAGTTGCTCCTAATCTGAGAGTCATGCTCTGGAGCCCAATAGAAACGCTTCTATGAAATCAAAGTGAGCAAAACATAAACAATATGTTAGTGAACAACATATTCATAGATTTAGTGAACTTATAAATTTATCTTACCTTGAACTCGCCAAACCACAGATCCTGTTGTGATTTAGGGATTTTACCCCATGTTGGGCATGGCTCGGTGAATTTGTTCACAAATATCTTCGTTATTTCAAACACCACATCATGTGGAAAGAGGCTGCAAGTAAGAAACACATTTTCAAGTTTGCGTTCGCAACAAACATGTTTATACATCTTCGAGTTCTGAATATACAAAAGTGAAAATGTATAATCACTTACTCTATACCATCTTGCCTAATAAGCACCTTGTTAGACGTGCTCCCATGGCTTGAAGCACCTTCACTGTGATCCCTACTTCTTTGTTCATTGTGTTGTGGAATCACATGTGGTACAGGGATGTAAGAGCCAAACTGGTTGCCCATAAATGCTCATTGCGTCTGAGTGTTAGGAGGTCTTTGTGATTGGAAGAAGCACATGTCAGCTTGAGGGAACGTAGCCTTTTGAGATACCTATTGGGTGAATTGCATGTTTTGGACGCTGTTGGGATTAGGAAATGCATTCTGAGGGATGTCTTGGCAGTTTTGCCATCCCTGAAACTCTGATTCCGCTTGGCCAGTTTGGCTGTTATGACCTCTTCCCCGAGTTCTACCACGTCCACTACTGTGTCCCCATTGCGTACCTGACATCTGATAATTCATATTTTATATACAATTTTCTCCTTCATTTTACCTACTTTTATGTCTTTGAGATATATTTTTGAGTAAATAATGCAGATTTTATGAAACTTGTAGGAAAACTAAAATAGAAGAATTTGGATGAAGGTTGTGCAATTTTACTCGGATCGCCTACAGGTGCAAAGTCTAAAGTTCAAGCCCAAAGAAAAGAAAAAAAAAAAAATATAAAATGGTTTGTTTGGGCCTGAGGAAGCAGCCCAGTCTTGACCATGCCTCCCACTCAATCTCATCCTCCCATCTTCTCTCAAGTGCTCCATTTTTCCCACATGGCTAATTCTTAACCTAGTTAAATGCCATTAATCAAAATCAATATTATACTTATGACTAGCCATGACCATGCATGTAACATCCCAAATTAATTGGAATTAATTTCCATTAATTTTGGGGGTATCCTAAGGGTTGGATTTCCACTATAAAAAGGGACCAAGGTTGAGGGAAAAAGTCACTCATATCCACTCTCATTCTTCCAT
>JACYFF010031958.1:11080536-11108733 GCA_017589665.1 Selenicereus undatus | reverse complement strand
ATTTGCTCTTCATTTTGTTGGTTAATTTATATTCATAATCCAACTCTGAAATTAAATTATTCTTTATAATCGGAAAGGTAAATTTTAAAATCGTTGTTGTTCCTTGTGGGATCGACACCCTATACTCGCTAGTCTACAATTAACCTTGTGCACTTGCAAGTAAAAGGGGTTTTAAATCTACATATAAAATCCACATCAACATCTCTAAGACAAATATACAAACCGTAGTGACCAAACAACATATATAAAATGCAACAATCATACGTTAATAATAACTCATACAATGACAATTGTATCATTAATTATTGAACAAACACTAAATGCATACGACGACCAAGTGTACATCCATACAATGAAAAAGTTACACCAATTCAGCAAATACTAGTCATCATCCTCGATTTTGTTGTCCTCGTAAGAATCATCATGGTCCACACCGACTTCGTCGTCAATGTATTCATAATCATCATCTCACTCTGCCTCCGCTCCTCCCTCGTTTGCACCTTCCTCATTAACAACTTCAATGTCTTCCTCATGACTCAACAAAGTTCCAGGAATTGTGTCATTCACCGGTGTCACGTGAGACACATGATCCTCTTAGAATGCAACTGGTAAAGCGAATTCATTATGCACTTTGTGCCTGGGTTTTTTTGGTACAACAATCCACCGGCTAGACTTATCTCTTATTCCATTTGGGTATTTTATGTACACCACTTGCGTTGCAGAACTAGCAAATATGAATTGATCATATTTTCTATATCTTCGAGTGGCATTCACCTCTACAAATGGGCATAGTTTGGGAGAACGTGTTCCTCGAGGGGTGTTATGGAACCAATTACATTTGAACATCATGCATTGTTTGAGCGGCTCTCCAAGATATTCAATGCGAATAATCCCTTGGATGATTCCATAATAATCGTCCTCATATCCACCTTCCCCGCTCCCTTCAACGCAAACGCCACAGTTGAAAGTCTTTTTCCCTTCACACCTTTTCTGTGTGTGAAATAGAAATCCATTAACTCTGAATGCAGACCACGATGTAACTTTCCTTAAAGGCAGTTGAACCAAGTGGTATATGTGTACTTGGCGTTCGTCACTGAACATTTGTACAATATAACATAAGATGTGCTAAAGGAGATAAACATATAACATAAGAAGCAAGTTTACGCTCTTACTGCTTTTTTGAACCACCAAATAAATTGAGCTTCAATCAAGGCATCTATCTCCACGTCCGTCAAAGTGGGATTTCCTTGTACTTGTTGTTTGAATAAACTATGAGAATGACATTCATCAGCATTGAGTTCCCGATTAACTTCATCACAATACAAAATGGCACATGTTGGACTTATTCGATATAAGGTTACACTTCATTACAATTTAATAAAATGTGAAGGTGTGCAGCATGCAACTCTTCATCAGTTAGGTACCTCTGTGTACGACTTCCCACTGGAGTACCTTAGGTTTGGAAAACTGATAAAGTTGGTTGCATTTGTGGCTCGTTATTGTCATCCTTGTTACGTCGACGTCTTGTGCGCATTGAAGGCACATCATCGCTGAAGTAATACGAGGAAAACTGCGATATCTAAAACACCAAGTATGCTTCAACCATTGATCCCTCTGGATGTGTTTTGTTTGTTATCTTTTTCTTAATCCATCCAAAGTACCTAAAATACAACAAGTTGTACAAGTATTTCAGTCTAACACTATTGTTGAACTAAGTGCTCCATGATGTTTGGATAATAATTTACCTTTCAAATGGATACATCCATTGATATTGCACTAGACCCCCTAGGTATGCTTCTTTTGCCAAGTGTATGGGTAAGTGCTCCATGACATTGAAGAATCCCAGTGGGAAAACTCTTTCCAATTTACAAAGTATTATGCTTATATTGCGCTGCATTTCTTGTAACTTATCAACCCTTAGTACTGATGAGCAAAGGTTTTTGAAAAATTCACTTAACTCAACTAGTGCTTCTAATACATCATCTAGAAAGGCACGAAATGCTATTGGCATAAGCATTTGCAAAAACACATTACAATCATGGCTCTTCATGTTTTGAAACTTTGCAGACTTCATATCAACGCAGTTTGCAAAGTTGGAGCAATATCCATCAGGCATTATCAGTTGCTGCGCCCACTCACACACCCCCTTTCGTTTGTCCAAAGAAAGGGCGTACGTGGCCTTTGATTTTAGTGTTCGGCCATTAGCACCATGTTAGACATTCAGCTCACTTTGATCTCACATCTCCGCTATATCTAGCCTTCCCTTCACATCATCTTTTGTTTTACCAGGTACATCCATCACAGTGTTGATGATGTTATCACAAAAGTTCTTCTCTATGTGCATACGTCCAAATTATGATGTAGTAGTTGGTTTCTCCAATAAGGTAACTCCCAAAAGATGCTTTGCCTTGTCCAATTATAAGAGTTCTCCTTGAAACTCGGGATGACGAAATCTCCATCAGTAGTTACTTTAGGAAGACTCTGAACCTCTTCGTATAGTTCCTCCCCATTTTTTCTGGATGGAGGAGAATCGTTAACAAATTTCCCTCTACGAAATGCAGTTCGATTTCTTCGAAATGCATGATGTCTGGGCAAGAATCGACGATGAAAGTCAAACCAGGATGGTTTGCCCCCATGTTTCAACTGTGTTGCTTTTAACCTCTCCATACAAACAGGGCAACTTAAAACACCATGAGTACTTCATCCAGATAACATTCCAAGGGATGGGAAGTCATTTACGGTCCACATTAATGCAGCTCTCATAACGAAGTATCTCTCATAACGAAGTCTCGTTGAAATGTCATAAGTTTGAACACATCCCATTGCATTTTCAACTCATCAATCAAAGGTTGCAAGTACACATCTATTTTGTTCTTCGGATTCGTAGGCCCATGCATAATGCAAGTTAAGAACATATATAACGCTGTCATGCACATCTCCGGGGGAAGGTTGTAAGGTGTCACAACGACAGGCCAAATTGAATAAGGTCGTGCAGATTATGCAAATGGGGTAAACCCATCCGCACACAAACCAAGTCTCACATTATGGGACTCCGAAGCAAAATCTGAGTGTTTGAGATCAAATTGTTTCCATGCTTCACCGTCTGAAGGGTGACAAAGAACACCATCCTCATGCCTATGTCATAATGCCACCTCATGTGTTCAGATGTGCTTCTTGAGGCGTGAAGGCATTGCAACCTTGGTATAACCAGGAACTAGAACATTTTCACATATGGTTTTGGTTTCCCATTATCACCTGACTTTTTTGGCTTCACCATGGTGCATCACAAAACGTACATTTCTCAACTGCTGAATCCTCCTTAAAGTACAACATACAACCATTGCAGCAACAATCAATGATTTTTACGTCTAAACCCAAACTTCGAACCTTCTTTTTCAACTCTGAGTAATTTCTGGGGACACGATTGTCTGTCGGACAACTCTCATTTATTAATTGCATCACCTCGTTCAAACAATTTTGATGCATACTATAATTAGATTTGATACTCATCAATCTGACCGCATTTGACAATTCAATTTGGTTAGAACACCTTTCCCATAAAGGTCTTTGCGTAGCTTGCAGCATATTATAGAATGTCTGAGCTTCTGCATTTGGTTGCTCACTGTCACTAACTTCATTAGTAACCATTACATCATTCACAATTGCTTCCACATTATCCACAAATAGTCCAGTATTATCAACGCCTATGGGACTTGACACCATGTTGTCATATAAGTTCTGTGCGTTACTACTTCCAACATTGTCATAGGACGTTGGTTCCACTTCCCCATGAGATATCCAGTACCAATAGCCTTTAAGAAAACCATTGTGGTACAAGTGTAATTTCACGTCATTAGGTTCTCTATAAGCTCTATTCTGGCATTTGGCACAAAGACATCTATAATGTCCATTATTTATGAATTCCACTTGACTTCTTGCAAATTAATCAAACAATTCAACTCCATCTAAAAATTATTGTCTATACCCTTTTCTACCTGGTCAAAATCTTTTATACATCCACCTCCGATGGGGTGGTTCATCAATATTATCTACTGTACAACATTACAAATGTATACGTTAATTACTTATTTATAATACTAATGGACATAATGATTACACTTTCCTTCATACATGTTTACAACAATAATTTACGTATGATTGTACTATTGCGTCATGCACTATGTTCAAAATGCGATGCACAAAAACAAGATAGTACAACAATTAGGTTAGAATGTAAACCTGTTCGAATGTCTGAAATTGCAGTCCAAGCTTGTGACATTCACACCGACAATAACAACATTCACAACAACAGTAACGTATTTTTTTCCGTTCGCAATATGTTTTCTCTTATGACCCATATTCTTCATATTAATCATCCACACAAATTAAATCTACAAATATTTACGTTACACATAATAAACGTATTATTATTTACTCTACGTACATAACAATAAATAATATTTACACATTTACAAAATAATACATTTTCATCATCTCACTTGCAATTATTATCCACCATTTGTTCATTTAATTTATTACATTTTAGGTACAACATATGAAATAATTTACTAATTACATTTATTATCTAAGTAAATTTTGACATTAATATATTACAAGTACTTGTACAATACTAAATAACATGTACACATATTACCCAAATAATACGACACAATATTTCACTCTCCCACATTTTCTACATACTACCATACTAATTTCTCTAAATAGCCACTATTAATTATAACCCTCATAAATTTTACGAATTAGCCACACCTCACATCCACTTTCAAAATGAAATTCTCTGAAATTAGAAATTCATAACTCCCAATAATACGTTCCAAAAAATAACATTCAATTACATTTGTATACATCCACCCAATTACGTACTAATAAAACTTAATAATTACTTTCACATTCACATCAACACAACCACATTTAAAATCTAACATCTATTAATTGTTGAACAAAATATCTAGCTACTTTCCATCATATGACTAATCGAGCTACTTTCCATCATATGACTTGTTTCTTCATAATCACTTTCTTCATATTCATCGTCCAATATATTTTCAACAATCCCTTTGTTGTTACTTAGGGTTAGGTCGAATGCCTCATCTTCACTAAGCTCAACATAATCTAGGCTTCCCAAGGTTTCAATAAGTTTGTTATTCTTCCTATTTTTGTATTCATTAACATAATGCCCTAGTTCTCCACATGCCCAACATTTGCAGTTGTTTTTCCCTGCAGGGCAATAAGTAGCTTTCTTAAAAAATCTTCAGTTTTTAGGACTTGGTTTGTTATAATATTTTCTTCTATACTTTTCACATCACTGCTTGTTAAAACTTTTTTTTCTTATAGAATTTTCTTTTTCTTCTTTTCTCAAGTCCCTTTCCCTATTAGTGAGGTGAATCTCAGCAAGTTAAGAACTACTTCTTAATCTTCTTTTGCTTTTGAAGATCAAGACATTGTTCATTGACCCATTTTCGTAAATAGAAATTCTTGAACCAAGGGTGTTAACAATATTTGTTCGTTCAAGCCATGCCATGTATTTTTCATTAATTATAGAATTTATAGGATATGACAATTTGTCATAAAACAAACCAAGATTTGTTTCATTATGCCCAATTTTGTAATAGCATTGACTGAATTCAACAATATAATTTTTTAAATATCTCATATCCCATAGTTATATGTTGTTAATCTTTATTTGCCATTCTCTTGCTTTTTCTTCAGAATCAAGTTTAGCTCCAATGAACTCAGTTTCTATTTCTTTGCACAAATTTCTAAACATAGCAGTTGGTTTTTCCATTACTCTTAATGTATTTTTACCATCCTCGCTTAATGCATCATACTAGTCAGCTGTAGTGCTAGAGAAACTATGCTTGATGTAATTTTGGAAATTTACCGCAGTCCATGTAGTATTTAGATTTAAAATACTATTCACTCCTCTTTTTCAGTGCTCAAATATTTCTTCTTTATTACGATCTCTATCAATGTTTAAGATATATCTAGTTTGGCTAATTGAGGTAAGGTCAATTTCTTCATAGCTAGGTCATGGTTTTCCTTGGAATAAACTCGAACGAAAAATTATTTCTACGTCCAGCTGGAACGTACCTAGGTCTTAGGAAATGAGTATTTCTTCTAGATGGTTCACCAAATTCTTCAAGTTTAGGAACGACATTCTTAACTAGATTAGTCTCTGTTTCATATAGGTCGATTTCTGCTCCAATCTCATTGATTTCATTTTCAATAGTCATTTTACCATATTTCTTATCAAGTTTTCTCCTAATTTCTTCTAATGGCAATACATTGAGATCTTCTAATTTAATCATATTCATCTGCTGATATATTTCTTCTTCTAATTAGGCATTATTGGTCTCTTCATTATTATAAGACAAAACGTCATGTTTATCACTAATTGCGCCCATGATTTTGTTTAATTCTTCCGGGTTTTATTCTTTTTCAAATATTTTTTTGTAGCTCTTCAAGAGTATATTGTTCATACTCCATCTTTTTTCTTTATTTTCAGTCAATTTTTCAGCAGATTGTTCTCCTACTTATTTTTGAATTTTTATCTGTTGCAAAGGAAATTGAATCTTTTTTTTGGGTTTTGGAAAGTGTCTTTATGCTGAAAAAGAATACTAATACTAGGAGTAGCTTTTTTGCTATGCCTAACTTCTTTAATAAGAGAAAAATGGACTACAGTTAACTGATTCTTAAGTACCTTCAGTTCCGTCTAAATTTTAGCTAATTCAACTTTTAATTCTAAAATTATGTCGATGACATAGTTTAATTGAAGTGCTAATGAGGTAATACCTTCTGGAGAGTGGACAACATGGGAGTAATTAGAGCTAGCGCAAGCAAGTGAAGATTCAAGCATTAATCACAGCATTAATCTAAGTTAATTAGCTTAATTAATCATTAATTAGCTTAATTATCCTAATTATATTTGTGCACGTGGCTCTGATACCAGGTTAAAGAGGGCCTCAAGTTATACTAGTAGGCAAAATATCACAAACACAATTTTAGATATTTCTCAAGTAAGTTTTTAAGGATTGAGGGTAGATTTGCAAATTTGAAAAATTTTTGGGTGTGCTTTTCAAACTAGAATAGCTCAAATAAAAATTTGAGGGTCCTTTCTGTTAGTTATCTCAAAAGACAACATACCTTATACTTAGTTTTAAAAAACGAGGGGCCTTTTAAAAGTTTATACTAAACTGATGGTACCTCTATGTAGTTTATTGATTGTTCAGGCATTGCTTCACCAAAACAACAAAGGTAGCATTTAGTTGGAAGAAAAATTGTTTTCTCAAAAAATCATGTTCCATGGAAAATGTTTTTCTAAGAAAAATTTATTTTCGCGTCACATTTTCTTTCATTTGGTACAAAACAAATTATTTTCCATGGAAAAAAGGAAAACATCAACAGAATTGGTCAAGTGACAAAAAGTTTTGACTAAATGGTCGTAGTAGAGATAAATGTTGAACAAATAAAGGAATATTGAGCTTAAAATTTATATTTGAGATTCTTTTAATACTTCCTATCGCATAGTCAAGTTTTGATCTAAACCATTGAAATTATTTTAGTGACGAAAAAATCAACTGAACCTTTTAAGTGGCGAAAATATCGATTGAATTATCGTGGTGGAGAAAAATGTTAACTAAATGCTGGAACGTCGTGCTCAAAATCTGAATTTGTGCGTATTTTAATTTTTTAATCTGGTGATCAAGTTTCTATCCAAACTGTTGAAATTGTTTTACGGTGATTCAACTAAACTGTTTTAGTGGCAAAAAATATCGATCAAATTGTCATGGGAAAGATAAATATTGACCAAATGAAAGAAAATTAAACTCAAAATCTAGTTTCGGTATATTTTTATCTTTCCTATCAAATAGTCAAGCTTCGATCAAACCATTAGAATCAAATTTTGCACCTATATTTTGGCTGACCATATCGTTAAAGAGTTGAAAGAAAAAAATCAACTTCCTATCTGCTCAAAAAGGAAATCATTTTTATACATTGGAAGGAAAATCATTTTCTTTAGAAAATAGTTTTTCATATTTTATTGTGCCAAATAACAGGAAATTGAAGAATTATTTTCTGATAAAATCATCCCCCGCCCCCCCCCCCAAAGGACTACCTAAGAGACTAATGTCTAGTTTGTTTCTTTGGTTGGCCCCTCAATTAAACCTACTAAACATATATTGTTGTTCTTTAATATTAGTAAAATGATAAATATTTTACTATAAGACATTTCTCTAATTTTGAGTCTTGATTTAAAAATTATATTATCATGTATTAAGTTTAATAAAATTGTAGAATTGAACGATGGAGGGAAATTGATTTCAAAACATATTTGGTTTTTAATTATTTCATAGGAAATATCATTGATCTAAAAGTGGACAAAAATTGAGTTCAAAACAGTGCTAATCGAGAGAATGGCACTCTCTTCTGTAGATAAGGCACTGCAAGCATGGGGTCCAAATGTGGTAGAACAAAGAAGGAGCAAACATAAAGGAGAAAAATTGAAGAAGTGGGGAAGAGGGGAGTTGGCCACTGCTCTCAGTGGGCATCATCACCACCTGGACCAACCCTGCAACTCAAGGAATTGCAAGGCAAAGATCCAAGAGGTGGCCACAGCCAGTTCTTCTCAAATTAATCTTGCTATGGATGCCCGTTACGTGGCTCTATTGTTGGTTCAATTACTATTTAAGATGAATTTTTGGGTGGCTTTAGAGGGTTTTTGGTTGGTTTTAGAGAGCTTGATTTTAGGTTTTTAGGTTAGCCTCAAAACACCATTAGGGAGGAAGAAATTAGGGTAATTAGGTTAGATTAAATTAAGTTTTTGTATCAAGATTTGCATTTTGGTTCATTAGAAGGAATTAAAGTCTAAGTTTTCCTCTCACTTTCTCTCCCTTTATTTCATGTTTAATTATTGTTTTCTCTTATTTGATCATGTTAGTTTAGAATATATTAACCTTAAATGCTTAGTTTTATTGTGATTTTGTGTTTATTAGTTGTTTTAATCCATGCAAGAATTGATTTATCTTTCTTTTTCACACTTGTTAGTCTAGTTGCTAGCTTAGTTTATTTTAGGTTTTATTGTGCTTTGCGATGATTAGTAGGTAGTTTTTGTTGGCTTGGATTATAATTAACCCCTTGATGGCTAATTAGTTTTAGATTAGGCCCAATCACACATAATCTAAGCTTTCAATTTAAAGTTTTCTCTCATGCCCACCAACCATTCAATGAAATGCTTAAAAGGGCTTTCATCCAAATTTTTGAGCTGTTGACTAATATCGAAAGATGTGGCCAACTAGCTAGTGTGGGATTGGGCATGAAAATAGTTTGAATCCTAACTAGGTTGCAGGGTTGCCAATCTCGTGATCTAATTTGGGCTAATCTCATGAAAATATGTGGTTAGACCAATTAAATTATCCCATTACCCTTGAAAGATGGCTTGGTTGGTCTTTGATGGTGCAACCAACCATCTCTAATTATCGGTATCAGTTTAGTACGCTAGTGCTTGTCATGACTACTTGGTTCGTCGATCGGTCAAATCACAATCCCAAGACTTTTTTTTTTTGGTATGTTTATCAGCTTCATTTAGCTTGTTTTTCATTTTCGTTTCATTTAGCCTAGATTGAAACACTTGAGTTAGTTCCGGTACTTGAAACCTACTCTTTGTGGACAATACCCCAAGTAATAGTGATAAACCTTGTACTTGAGGTTATAAATTTAAAACTAAACTCTTTCTATCATATGATTCCATGAAGTGCGTGTCTATTTGACATGATAGATTATACGTAAAAAGAAGATCGTTGTGGTGGAATTATATGAAATTTTATTGTCAATTCACCCTCCATTCAAAACAAGCAAGTTGCGTATGATCAAATCCAATTGTCTTCACGACTTGTTATTTGTAGATCTATGAATACTTGCTCAAAACCGAAAGGAAAAAGGCCACACAAAAACTCCTGCCACAGCAAGGACACAGAACACCCATCAAGAGAGGGAACATTAATTCTCATGAAAGTCGTATTCCATTTACAAGTATATTTATTGGTAGTTTTATATTTATAAATATACTTGTAAATTGAATAGGACTTTTAAAACGGAGAAAATTAGGCTTATTATTAACAATTGTAACTGATGGTTGGCCCTTATTGGAAAAGATGGAGAAGCCAACTAGCTAGGTCTTTTTTCTGTGAAAGAGAATGAGAGAGATACCTTTAATTCTCCACATAATCAAAATAAAAACATATTAGATTCGCACAAACTATTTTCAGCACAATACGTCTATTATAGTCCTGGAAGCATATGCTCCCACAAGCCACATCATCAAATATATATTAAGAAAATAAATATATGACAAATACACGCATGAAATATATATATATATATATATATATATATATATATATATATATATATATATATATATATGTAGATAACGAGAGTATGTGTTCCCGGGAGCACATAAGAAATTGTCTTTTCCGCATTAAGGAGATTTATTACATATTCATTCAAACTATTTTCAACATTATGGAGATTTATTAGATATGTATCAACCGTTGACCTTATGAATTTACACAACCTTTATAATGACATAGTCACAGTAGTAGGAAAAGTCAACATATTCCTATAAGGTCATTCCCAGTCATTGGAATGAGCTCTAATGGTGGGGTTCAGCATTCCCAAAAAATTGGAACTCAATATTGACAATCATATAGACACGCAAGGAAGCATGTGAGGCAAAATGAGGTAGCATTCCTTCCCTCATTCCCTTTTTTTGTATTTTTGTGTATGTTTTTGTTTTCCTTTTTCTTTTTCCTTAAAAATATTATTTAATTGATTAAAAAAAATAGATTGTGTGTATGAGGTGAGTTCCATGATAAATATTTAATTTAATTATCTAGGAATGAGTTTCATTGATTAAAAAAATGATGGAATGTAAATTCTAGAAAAGTGAAACTTTTACTGATATGACAAGTCTGAGTTCCAATTTTTGGAACTCAGACTGAGAATGCTCTAAGAGCAACCCCACACCAATAAGAGAATAATTTTACAGCAAAATGGTAATTGTTTTATTACGAAACACTTCTTAAGTGTCTTGTCTCATTTAAAAGATATGTTATTGTGTATTAAATTGGAAAAAAAAATTGATATGACCGAGCAGGGGAATATTACCACTTATGTATTGTGTAAAATCAATCTTTTTATGTATTTTCTCATAATTGTAAAACGATGCACATGATATGTCTTCTTCAATATGGTTAGCTAACTAGGGCATCATTTTATACTCATCAACGTAGCCAAGGAGTGTTAAAGCTTCACAGTTGATGATTAGTTGCAATTGTTGAAAATCTAGTTATTTTAAATCATATAATACATTAATTTTAACTAAAAAAAGACACTTAACAAAAGTCTTGTAGTAAAACATATATCATCACCTTTCATTTTTAAATGGTTGCATATATATATGCAGATATAGAGAAACTTATCTAAGTCTTTTTTTTTTTTTAAAGATATTGGTTAAGTATGCCACTCTGCACATAGATAAGTATTATGAGAACACTCCAGATAAAGAAAGGCATAAAAGACAGAAGGAAAAATAAGGGTAAGGAAATTACTCTATACCTTTTATGAGATTTGAACCCACACATTTTTATTGAAAGGTATGTCAACTCCCACAATCCGAGTATACTATCCTTCGGTGGTTTGTCTAAGGCATTTGTTACTTGTATTATCATCTTTACTTATAGCATGTCCTTATGTAAATGCATTATAATAGACGTATTGACGAGTGAAAAATGCATGTGAATATGTGATGTTGCGAACAATGCAAGTCAGTGTCTTTTACATCTGGGGAGTAGAAAGCTATCGATTAACAAGTAGCCATTAGAATTTCCAGAACACCAAAATATATGGGCAATTTGCTTATAATTATTACATCAAATTTTCGAACTGGATCCATCCAATTCGCCATCTGCTTCCTTAACTTAGTCACCATTCACGAAATTTAGCATATAGACCAAAAAGAAAAAGTGAACAACTCAATAATAGGCTGGCATTAAATTCCCTTGAAATGGGAGCAAGTAGTGCCCAAGTGGAGAAGAGAAGAGGTGACCCCCAGCTTGTTGGCTTCCAAATCAATCTCTACCAAGTTATCCTCCATTTGCTTCCCTCCTATCACTATTGAAGTCCTTGGTGAAGATCCTCCATCTACAAACCCTAAACATAACACCTTATTTGAAACCTTCACCATCGAATTCGCCCCGTCAATCCTCCACTGGGCGTTCTTGTTGTGTAGCACTGGACTCTTTCCATCCAATATGAGGTCAATGATGGGCACACCGGGGCCAGTCTTGGTGTTGGCAATTGTCTTTGCATCAAAGCATGCACCAAAGGGAGCTACAGAAGCAACCTTAGTGATCTTCATGGTTGTGGCCTTGCTAACAAAGACACCAGTAAGAGCCTTGTATATTTCACTATGTAACACTGTGTAAGGGTCCATGGTGCTAATCTTAGTTCCCCCAACCCCGTCCTTATCGAAGGACAACAAGGAAGATCTAAACCGTAATGGACTCCCATCGACTTTGATGGACCTTACATTGATGAAATATTCTATAGAAGGATCACCTACAGTATGGATCGGGGCAGTACTGTTAGGATTAACTACAATTGGGGTGGTAACAAGTGATCTAGACAAGTCTATACGACTCGTAGGGGGCAAATGGTAAGGCCCGCCCCCAAAGTACATAGCCCCATTATACCCTGCAATAGAGGCAGATGAGGCGGGGAGACAAAGGGCAAACTTATGAGGAACCTTAAAGGCAGATGAGATTTGGGCATGTAGGGCAACGGGCCGCCTTGCTAGGGTCAGTATCCCTTTGGTGTAAGGAGATAGACCCTTCAAGGGGCCTTTATCCGCGCAAGTAAAAGGAAAATCACGCAAAGAGGCCTTGGAGATTTGGGCCGGGTTTTGGGCCTGCAGGGTGTACAAGATTATTGTGTCACGAACAAGGCCTCCAGAGTATAGCATGTTGCTCCATGGGCTGTACGCGTCGGCCCCACAGCTGTTGTTGGTGCAGCTGGGTGTAGGTGGGCCGCTCGTACAATTGACGCACCCAGTCCCACCGTAGGTGCCACATTTGGGTGTGTCACAGTCCACATTCTTAAATGTGGACGAGCTTTCGTAGCCGTAGATGTCGCAAGTGAACCATGACCATAGATTGCTGAGATCAACGGCTAGATAGACCCTAGTGGGTTTGGGAGCTCCAACTAGGAAGCTGGTGAAGTATTGAGTCTTTGTGTTGTCCTTGACAATGGGAAGCAGAAGTTTAGTTGACGAGGCGGCGTCGGACACGATGGAGAGAAGAAGAAAAGAAAGAGAGAAAAAAAGAGAGGAAGCCATTTTTTACTCGAAATACTGGCTGTTGATAGATGGGTTTTGTGGATGTGTATATATACAGAAGAATAGTACGGAGTCTTCTTTATGAAATTTATGTGGTCACCTTAGTAACTTAGGTTATTGTTTTCCATTTTGCTTCAATGTAGAGCTAGGTGGGAGCGTAATAAATATTATGGGGTCAGTCCAAGGCAAACAAGCAAGCGGGAGGAGAGTGTGATAGCCGATAGGCAGATTGATCCTTGCTTTTGCAGGCGTTTCTTTTAATGGGGGCGGCATAAAAGAGGCGATACATGTGGGAAAAATTATTATATCTATACTATTAAATAAAAGTAATGTTGTGTTAATATAGATATTTTATGTATTGTTAAAAATTAAAATTTTTGAATCATAAGATTAATTCTCACTTTTAATCATATCCATTCAATATTAAATTCCTCAATTCTTATAAAAGGAAGAAAAAAAAATTAATCATTAATCATTAACAATGAAAATATAGATCTTAAAAGGAAATGAGAATAAGAATGAGAATCATGGGGATTGAAAGTCGTTCACTATTAGAATTGCTTTTTTTTTTTTTGGAAAAGCTAAATAGTTTCATTAATTTCCCAAAAGGAGATAATTACAACTATAGCTCGAAGCACAAACATATGAGGAGTATGGGATATATCTAATTATGGTTTCCGAACTCCTAATATTGCTTTGGAATTTCCTTGGGTTCCGCTCACTCCAAATTCCGTATACTGCTGCTGCCGGTAACCGCTTTCTCCACTGTCTAATTTCATGATTACCCGTGCATCTATTTATGAATGAGGCTCGTTCTTTGAAAGTGCATGTACTTAATTATGTAAAGTGCAAATATAATCAAAGGGTGCTGAACAAAGATGTAAAGTGTAGGGGCGTTCATCGATCCAAATTCGGATCGGACCGAGTTGAACCGAGGACCGAATAAGGGAAAAGTTATGGACAGTGGATAGGATCGAATAAGTCAAAGACCGGACCGTGACCAGACCGAAAAAAATCGGACTGAACCGGACTGAGTTGTCAACCTAACAAATTTTTACGATATGAACATTTTATATTTATTTTAATATTAACAATTTCAACATATTTTCACCGTGAAAAACAAATCAATATTCTTGAACGTTTGAGAAATTATAAGTTGCAAAAGAAAATTAAAATTGAATAAGTAAAAGTCGGTTTTCAAAATTTTTTTTTTCGGACCTCGTCCGGACCATTGGACTAGTGGACCGGACCGGACCGAACCGAAGACCGAATAAAGAAATTTATGGACCGCAAACCGGACCGAATTCATTCGGTTTGGTTCGGTCCGATTCGGTATAGGCTGGTCTTTGGTCCAATCCGGATTTGGATCGAATAATGAATTGTAATCCACTCACACTATGCTTTATATAACATAATTGTAATCCACTCACACTATGTCTTTATTTCCTTGATTTCTCCCTCATTGAGCTCAGTAATCCAACTTGAATATTTTTAATCAGGTATTTTTATTTTCTTTCCAGATCATAATACTGTTGGAAAAATTAAGCTAATAATTTTATTTAAATCCTTATTATCTTAATATGTTATCTTATACTTATTGATTCACAATTAAAAATAATTCAGGTTGAAAAAAGGTTTGTCTTACATCAAATATGTTTGACGAAGGTTAAGATTTGGCACAAATTGATCTAGAAACACAATTATTGGCAAGAATAAATTCAATGAAAAACAATAATGACTGAGTGTTATTGCCCCGCATTTTTATTTTAAACCTACGATTGTATTTGATATAGCATTAAAAATATATATATACAATATCTGATTAGCCAATTAATAAATATGAATTATTTAAAGAAATAAATCGCATGAAAGTAACCTATCCTTGATATGAAAATTTGCACCTTCCTTATCAAAGGAAATAGTGTATACCTTCAATAACAAATTTTGCAATCAAGAATGAAAGGCCAATTTTTTTCTTCCTTTTTTTTGATTTTTTTTTATGGCTGGGGGGGGGGGGGTGTTGTTGGTCTTGAGTGCAGACAAAATTCATACTGATTAGTGTTGCTTTTTATTTTCCTAATCAAAATCCTAAATACTAATGTGAGTGATTTTTGTGGTTTTGAATTCACATTTGCACTAGAACCATGAAATAGACTGTGTCCGTTAAATGTAATATGAGAATCGAAACCTTGTATTTAGGTGAGTGAGAAAACATGTTTGAATGGCTTAAAGTTCTTGTTTTCGAGCAACCATGCATCATCATGACAAGTGTTGCTTTCAGCTTAGCTTGGAACTTAAATTGTGAAAGTTGCTTGATTTTTAATATTCAAGTTTGATGAATGTATATGTATATTGGACTTGGCCTTGATTTTCAACTTGAATTTATGCTAAACGCATTTCTTGCTGGTGTTTTGGTTTATGAAGGAAGTAAGCTGAACTTTTAATTGGGAAAAGGTCAATCTTGTTTCAGAAGAGCTCGTATCAAAAGAGAACTTAAACCCTTGTACGGAAGGGTCACTATTTGAGAACCAAGGCTCTTGCATGGAAGAGTCATTGAAACTCGCGTGAATATAGTTGCTTTCAGGACCCTGACGAGGTGATATAGCTCTTCCACTTATTAGTTTCCCGAGATCTAGGAGCACTAGGTGTATGAGACACCTAGAGAATTTGACCATGGGTTTAAGTTTACTTCTTGGAGTTGCAAGGCGAAAAGGTTTATTCAACAAGAAGGAAATCTTCTTTGTGGCTTCAAGAATTTCAAGTTTGGATCTCTCATCTTTTTTTTCCTTTCACATGTTTAAATTTTTCTACACTGGCTTGACTCTAGAAGTCTTTGATTTTGGGTCCTTAAAATTCTTTTATATACAACACGTTGATTGAACAATCACCCTCATCTAGTTCTAACTAGATTTCAGATTGTTTAAAGAGTTGTAAGTCATGCTTTCACTTTACGTATGATCTATATGTATATGTAATTGTGCATATATATATTATCGTTATTTATTGTTGTGTGCAATTGTTTTGGTTTTTGGGAGATGAGAACTTCCCACTGAATGGTGGTTGCTCACCCCTCTCCCAATACGTTTTCCCATTTTCTAAGTTTGAAGCTCTGAATGCATCTAAAGTTAATTAGTTTGGAAAGCTGGTGGTTTATATTAAATGGCTTCTTAGTCATGTTGTAGATTGTAAGATGAGCATGAATGTAGATGGATAAGATCTAGCGTTAACGACGTAATTTTAAGCATTTCATTCGCGTATGGGTCTTACAAAGATATCTCATGCACATCATGTAATTCATGTAGTCTAGTCATTCTAAATGGCCATTTGAGCCAAACATCTGAGTAGATTCTCATCTTCTAGTTAGTACACTTAAAATGTTTCGGGACGTAAACCCCCGTGCTATTAACGTGTAATCCAATTGTACCTTTCATTTTTTTCTTTTATTTAATTCCCAGCTTGTGCACTCTGTGAGTTGTGTCGGTGGACGGAAGAACCCTGAGCAGTCACCTAGCGGGGCAAGAATACTGAGATAGATCGTTGGTCATGAGGATGGGTAAGTCAGTTAATTAGTAAGGTGCAACGACGACGTTGTGCTTTTCAAGTGGGGCGAATGTCATACCCCGAGTATGACTTAAAAGGATTAAAGTGACTACTTATATTACCAAATGTACACCTTCCTTTTTAGGGAGCCCACTCCTAACAACTCCACAATTAAGCATGCTTATTGTGGAGAAATGTGGGGATTGGCGATCCTGAGCAATTTCCTAAGCATCGTATGAGTGAGGACAAAACACGCTAGAAAAGCATGTGGTGATTTGTGAGGTCATTCGATGATCCTTGAAACTGTACTTGGTAATAGTTCGCGGCCTTGAAAAGGAATAGGGCATTACGCCATGGTCATGGTTCACTTGTGAAATCTAAGGCTACAATTGGTTGTCTACATTTCATAGCCTGCAGTGCGATTCACTCCAATGCACCACCTTTAGTAGGGCTGATGATTGCAACAGGTGCTCCGACTCACTTGCCCCAAGCTGCACCAATAGTAGTTGTGAGGCCGAGGCATATAGCCGATGGGCCAACGTTGCGTACTCTATCAGCGTTATTGAAGATGTAGGCTATATTCGGTATAATAGGGCTATATTCGGTATAAGGTTGCCTACAACTGGATTTTCCTGCGGAAGCGGGACCCACACTGGGTGGTGGTGTTGTTGTTGTCGTATTGACTTGTCTAGATCGCTTGTTACCACCACTGTTGATTAATCCTAACAGTACAGCCCCAATGCACTTTGAAGGTGACCCTTCAGAAGAATATTTCATCAATGTTAGAACCATCAAAGGGGATGGGACGCCAGTCAGATTTCAAAATTCCTTCTTATCCTTTGACAAGGCTGGGGTTGCGGAACCAAGATAAGCACCTTGGACCCCTACACAACGTTACATAGTGAAATACACAAGGCTCTCATGAACATTCTCGTTAGCAAGGCTGCAACCATGAAAATCATTAGTTGCTTCTGTAGCTCCCTTTGGTGCATGCTTTAATGCGAAGACTATAGCCAATACTAAGAATGGACCAGGTGTGCCCATCATTAACCTCATATTGGATGGCAAGAGTCTAGTGTCACACAACAAGAACTCGAGGTGGAGGATTTGTGGGGCGAATTCGATGGTGAAGGTCTCAAATTATGTTTAGGGTTTGCCGATGGAGGTTTGTCACCCTGAACTTCCATTGAACTTCCATGGCGATAGGAGGGAAGCAACAGGAGGATAACTTGATAGAGATTGATTTGGAAGCCAACAAGCTTGGTTCACCTCTTCTCTTCGAGCATGGGCACCACCTGCTCACATTTCAAAGGAATTTAATGCCATCCTCCTATTGTTGAATTGTTTAGTTTAGAAAATTGTGACTAATTTGAAAGCTGATGAAATAAAAGTTAATTTTACTATCAATTTTTTTTTTATAGAATTTTGAATTTTTTTTTTATTACCACTAGTGAGCGGTGCCGAAAGTCACGGCTATTGTACAAAATGACTTGGTTACTGACTAATTTTTATGTGTCCATTTTAATAGTCTTCTGGCTTTTCAACGGCCACCTATATATCTTTCTTAAAAAAATGATTGAAGTTATAAGGACACCACATCTAATGCAATATAATATTCGCCCTATTTATTAATACATGTTCGTTTACATTAATATTCATTCTTTAAAAAAGATGAAAAATTGAATGTGTAAACTTCCAATGTTTAGTGACCTTTGTTACACATATGTATTAGTATTTGCATGGCCGTAGGAATAGGCAGCTAGTTTCCACCCGTTTTGCTGTTTTTGGGTGGTGTTATCCCAAGGCCACAGCCTCTGATGTCTCTGTATATGGTAATTTGTTGTTGGATTGGTGTATCACATGATGTTTTAATATTATCGATCGTTTTACCCAAAAAAAAAAAAAAAAACTTCCAATGTTTATGATCCTGTATAAATCACATTTCTTAAATATGTATATCATTAATTTGGTTAAGTATTATGAAAATAAAAATCACCTATATTGTATATGATCTAACTCAAATGTTAGACCGAATTTCATCATTGAAGTTCTGTCAAAATTTTAAGTCCTCTTAGATATTGATAGAGCAAAATGCCTACCATCAATTTGAAAAATTATCATTTCAAATTACTAATATTTTGTCAACAATTTAATCAATAAATACTTTTTATATTGACTAATTGCACATTATTCAACTAACTATAACTTTACTAATACTTTGTCGATAATTTAATCAATATAATATGTATTTTTATCAGCCTACCTTTTAAATTGATTAGATACACATTATTCAACCAACCGTAAATTTGAAGGTTAAACAACAACTTAGTTCATCCACAAATTAAATGAATACCCCATAAAAATTGGGAAAGAAAAGGGCAATTCTGATTTAATTTGTACCCGTACCTTTACCTCACACAAAGTGGCAAAATAAATGATTTCTGTTTCTTTGTGCCCAACAAATATTAACTCATTGTTTTAGTCATTTATCTGATTGGCTTATTCCTATTTTACATATCATGTGAGTTCAATGTTAACGTGTATAAAAACGTAAAAGAAAATTAGGGGTTTTTTTATAAGTATTTAACAACTTTCGGCATAATTCAGTAACTATTAGCATAATTCAACACAATTAAGTTGAATTTAGCATTGTTAAATACTTATTAAAAGCACTTAGTTATATTTTCTTCAACCATTCAGCATGTTTCAATATGTTTAAACATGTTTCAGCATGCTAAGTTTGTTTTAGCGTGTTGCAATATATTTGAGCAATTTTCAGCATATTTCAATAATAAGCACCAATGAGTATTCTTTTAAATTGAAAAGAACATGCACTTAAGTGATGTGGCATTTAAAAGTAACCCAACCCAACTCTAAAAAAAATGTAAAAGCACCTAAAGTCGATGGAGAAGGGATTGAAGAGAGAGAAACGCAGAGGACAACAATTATATCATAGATCCAGATCTATTAAATTGCTAATGCGGTGCGACTTAGACTATAGAAATTTTAGTTTTTTGGAAAGGAGAATCATTGATAGCGGGGAGTGGGTCTTCAAAAACTTGAAAAAGAAAAAAAGACTCTTTCCATCCCAAATTCATTAACAAAACCGTCCATTTTCATTGTCTCATTATGTTGTCAAGATTATCTTTTCCAAAGATCTATCAATGCTTTCATTGGCTACAGAATTTTTTTCTAATATGAATTGATTTCATTTCTTATTTTGATATATTCTGAAATTTGACTATCAATATGGGACAGAATGAGTACTATTTTTAATAACCCAAGTTTATAAATCTTGTTGGAATCTATAATTTGTGCACAAAGAATGTATTAAAAAAGACAGCTGCAACGAGGGCTTTTTACAGCAAGGTCTAACCAATGAATAGACAAGGCAGATTAAGGTTTTGTACTTTCTGCGATTGGAAGGATTTAGCTTACAGCACACTCACAGCTTCTTACATCATCAACTAAATTCTTACAGCTCTTTACATTTCTTTATGCCGCCTTACATCTTATATCTTCTTAAATTTCCTTGTATATTTTTTATAACATTTAACTTGTCATCTATTTTTTCTGATATTTATAGAAATATGAAATATTTATATTTTTTTATATGCTACCAATATGAAAAATCTTGCAACTTGTTTATGAATATAATATTTGTATAAACATAAAAATAGAATTTAACAATTTGAACTAACATGTGAGTTTCAACATGAAGCATATATTCTATTATAGAGAAAACAAATCAACATGTTTTAAAATTATAATTAAAAAATCGCATTTATGTTTGAGTTTTGACGTGAATCATATACGAAAATAGTCAAACTATGGGTAGTGAAAGCATTTCAATTATTTCATCCATTAGTTTGTCCATGACAAATTGGTTGTTATCATTGTATAATTGAACATTATCTTGAATTTAATTCCAAAATGTTTAATTTGAAGAGGATTTCATTTTCAGGGTTCTATTTAATTTTGTTGGGAAAGATTGTTTTTTTTTTTTAAATTTGCTTATAAGGACGTGAAACTAATGTTAGTATCAAAAAACCATCTCAAGTGTAGAATGTATTTGGTTCTACATATTTGTCAACTTGAATTTATCTTATTGTTATTTAATTGACTTATTTAAAGGTTTATTTTTATTAATTATGTTATTTCAACATTATTTTTTATCATCCAAAATGGTAATTGTAGAAAAATAATTTTTTCTATAAAGTTAAAATATAATTTGTTTAGTGACCTTATAAAATTTATTTTATAAATATTAGTGAAACACATAATTTACTTTCATGAAATATTTTCTTTTACAATTCATACATAAAGGACCAACAATTATGCATACATATTATAAAACTTTTTAATAATTCAACAACTTTATATATCTATCCTTGTAGCTTCTTACAACTTGTTACTGCTTTTTATAACTGCTTATATCTTATTACAACTTCTTATATCTCATTACAACTCCTTACAATTCTAACAATTTTTTATAACTTTTTACAACTTCTTATATTTTTTACGATTTACAGCTATATTTTACAATAAAAAAGAACAGGCCTTAAATTAAGAACAGGAAGCCCAACTCCACGGGCCTGAACGATGTAAGCTAAAAGCCTGGTGAGCAATTCTTTTTTTAGAATTTCTGGAATTTTCTATTAACAGATGACCACTAAAATGTTCAGCAATTAATGGTCTCACTTGTGTCATCGGATTACTCGGATACAACCGATAAATAATTGTCTCACCGTCTCAGATCCCTGTCTGCCTCACAGTTACACCCCTTGTAAAATGCAGGGATTGGGTTCCACTGCATTCATTTTTGCATTTACTTGTCATTAAGCTATTGCGGCACCCTCACATGACCGCTATTATGAATAACTGCTGCAACGTAATTATGTGTCTAAGTTGAGTTCAAACTGACCAATATTATTCTTCTTTGTTTTAGGATAAAAAGTGGGAGATTATATTACTGCAATCTTGAACAAACGGCCTTGACAAGAATAGGTTGACAATTCATGTAAACAATTTTACTCTTTATTTGACCTACTTGTAAGTTTTTACGCTATATTTTACGAGTGAATAATGCACATTTTATGTGATTTTCAGGTGAAAATAAAATAAATGAATTTGGGTATGAAATTGATCAATTCGACTCGGATTTGTCAAAAATCCCACATGTGCAATGGTTAGAGTTCAAGCCCAGGAGACCAAAAAAAAAAAGAAAAAAGAAAGCGGCCCAACCGGCTTTGCCAACAGTGCAGCCTAGTCCGAGTGTAATAGCCCTCCAGCGCTCCCTCTATTCTCCTTCCGATTGGGATTGTTCCCTTCTACTTTCCGCGGCCCATGCCAAATACAGCATCCCGTTCTATCTCTTTTTCGTCCTTCGTCTGGGCCTGTCTTTGGATGCAACCTAGACGAGTCCGCCCACCAGCGCTCCCTTTCCTCTCTTTCTTCCCTCATTTCATCTCCAACCGAATGGGGCTAGTCTGTTAGTTGCAACCCGCTAGAGCAGCGCCTAGCCCCTCTGCTTCCTCCTTCACCTTCCCCATGTGGGCCTATCTTCTCGTGTCCAATTCAAGCAGCCTTCAAATCCAGACAAGCCCTCCATCTTGTTTCTCTCTCTCTTCGGCATGCATGGGCTTCTTCTCCGCGGTCGGGCGCTCTCACACAACCTCTTACTCTTCCTCTCTACCCTCTGTACAGGGCAGCAGCTGCATTTTATCAAGTGCCTGATTTTCCAAATGAGTCAATTTTTAACCTAGTCAAAGGTAATTAATCAATATTTATTTTTAACTAAAGACTAGCCTTTTTCATGCAATATAATAGCTAATGAATTAATTAAAATTAATTTTTCATTAATTTTTGGGCACCAAGAAGGTTGAATTTCCACTATAAAAGGGGTCATGGGTTGGAACAATTGATTCACTCATCCACTTATAGAAGCATCCAAGCATTCTTCCATTCTCTTATCTTCCATCTTTCAATTTTTAGATAAAGTTTTTTGTAAGACAAAATCACCTGGCTGAGGAGTTTAGAAGGAAACAAGCTTTCTTAGTTATTTTCCTCTTCTATTCTCATTTAATTCGTGAGTCAAATTGGAGAGGTTGTGCTTAATTATATCATTTTGAATAATTGAGTAAAGGTTGGACATATGAAGTAAAATATACCAATATTGAGAGTATGGTTAGACCAACTTTAATGGTATTTTCACTAACTATGGTCGACTAAGCTGCGCTTCTAGGATTAGGATGAATTCTTGATTAATAATATTGATTACTAATTTTTTTTGGAGTTATTTTTGTCTCTTCCATTGCATAATTTTGAGTTTTTATTGAAATTAACCTATTTATGCATCTTAATACTATTCTTTCTTCATGTAGATTGAAATAGTTTAATTTGCTATCTCAAATGAATATTGGACCGTGTAGGCTAATATGATGTTACACAATTGGCCTTAAAATTATAATTATTAAAATTGAATAATTTATGCTAAAAATTAGATAAGTAATGTCTAAAAAGAATGATTCATGCTAACTACTAGATAAATAATATCATTCGATAATGATAATTCATCTTTTTAGTTTATGACCTAATGCTTGTAGCTTAGGTTGAACAAGAGACTAATTGAACCCTCATTTGAGTTAATAATTCAATATGTGTGTCATTGGTGAAATCTAAAGTCCTAAAGTTTTCTCTTATTTGATTTCTCTCCATTTTCTTGACTCATTTGTTTTCTTTTGTTTCTTTAATTCATGTTGATACTTGAACTCCTCACTTGAATTGTTCTTTATAATTAGAAAAATTAAATTTAAAATTTCTATTATTCCTAGTGAGATCGACAACCTATACTCCCTAGTCTACAATTGATCTTATACTTGAAAATAAAAAGGGTTTTCAAACTAAACATAAAATCCACATTAAATTTTGGGATCGTTGCCAAAAGAGCGAATACTGATTTTTGAATTTTTTCTTCCTTCTATTCTTTTTATTTATTTGTTTATTTTTATTTTTTTCCCTATTCCCTGCTAATCTAAAAATTGTATTTCTTTTCTTTATTCTCAACCCCCATTCCTTTTATTTTTTTATTTTCATTATTTTATTCCACATTCCCTCATAATCTAACCATTTTATTTTTGTTGTCCCCATTCCCTTCTATCCAACTATTTTTCTCATTCCCTCCTAGGCTAATCTAATCTAGTTATGTTATTTCAGTTATTTTGTTTATTTTTTGATCTAACAAACCCCTCGCTTTTATTTATTTTCTTTTATTTTTCATTTTTTTCTTTAGGTCTTTCTTTTATTTATTTATTTTTCTTTCTTGATTTCGTTTGGGGGTTATTGTGATGGTGATTTGATTATATTCTCTTGATTGTTTGTGGGCATATGCATGGTAGACGTTCCTTATTCTTAGATTTTGAAGAATATAATCTTGAAATTGAATGTCCTCTTAGTAGGATAAGAGTCAAGAAACGTGAATCTAAGAAAAATATGATTGAAGAACAAACCCTACCTAAGCAAATTAATAAGTATTTCACTCCCGTCGTTTATGACTCACCTATGAGTACACATATGCCCGCTGCAACGGGACCATTTGAGATTAAGCATTCTGTCATCCAAATGGTTCTGTCCTTTTATACATTAGAGACTAAAAATCCTTTCAAGCGTGTTGATGCGTTATTAGAGATATCTTCTACTGTCTTCTTAAATAATATATCTAGTGATGCTCTTCATTTGCGTCTTTTTCCTTTCTCTTTAAAAGATAAAGTTAAAGCTTGGCTGGATAGTAAGACAAATAGCACCACTTGGGATCAAATGCAAAAGGAATTCCTGAAAAAAAAATTTCTCTATCGGTAAACTAACTACCTTGAGATATGCTATAACTACTTTCTCACAAAGTAAAAATGAGCAATTGCTTGAAAGTTGGGAAAGGTTTAAAGAGTTGTTGTGAAGTTGTCCTCACCATGAGGTCCCTATGCAGCAACTCGTCCAAAGTTTTTATTCTGCATATTGCGGTGGTAGTTTCTTGTATAAAACCCTTAACGAAGCTCGAGAATTGTTTGAACATTTGAGTAAAAATTCACAGTTGCATGCTACTTTCTCACATTTTGATTTGCCTGAGCAATTGGGAAGTAAATGAAAGATTTATGAGGTTTCATATTTAATTGACCTTTCTACCAATGTTGATGCTTTAACTAAGAAATTTGATCAATTGTTGTGCATGAATAAAGTGTCTAATGCCCCTTCTATGCAAGATATGTGTTTGATTTGTGCTAGTCTCATGGATGCTTCTATTGATTATCCTTGTGTTCGTAAGTCTAATTGTGGGACTGAACAAGTGAATACTGCCCAAAGATTTCCTCCATCAAATAATCCTTTTTCTAATACTTATAATCACGGTTGGAGGAATCATCCTAATTTTTCATAGAGATCTCAAAATGTTGAGAATTCTCAAGCACAACCTCTTAGATCTACCCCTCCTGGTTTCCCATACTAGAGATATGCTCATCTTCCTTCTCATCAAGCTCCATCTAGGGGCTCTAATATAGATAAGGTAATTTCTACTGTTAGTACCTTATCTTCTATTGTGCAAAATGTTGATTCTAAGGTCCAAACAACTGAGTCTAAAATATATATTGTTGACTCTCACTCACAATCTATAGCTAAGTTAGAAACTTAACTTGGGCAACTAGCCATAGTCATAGGTAAAAGAGAAGAAGAAAAACCTCCAAGTCATCCCATATAGAGTCCTAAAGGCCAATAATTTAAACAATTAAAAGTTATAATAGTTCTTAGGAGTCGTAAAGAAGTAGACAATGAGGTGGGTGAGAAGGAACATGATAAAGATGAATGGCTTAAGACCATTGAGAATGACCTCAAGATTGAAAATGAGAATGACCCATCCCCTTCTCCCATTATGTCTGAACCCACCTGTCACATTTATTAAGCTAAGGGTTCGTCACCCTCAAGCTTTGGATGCACCATTCCCCTCTAAGAAAGATAAACAAAGATATGACATTTTCGAGACCTTTGAGCAAGTTAAGGTCAATCTTCCCCTTTTGGAAGATATTAGATAGATCTCAACTTATGCTAAGTTCCTTAAAAACATGTGCACTTTTAAAAGAAAATCTAAAGATGATAGCTTTAAAAAGGTTCTTTCAAGTGAACAAGTGAGCTCGATTTTGAAATTTGGCACTGTACCTAAGTTCAAAGATCCTGGTGTTTCTACTACTTCATGCTATATTGGTCATCACAAAATTGAAAGGGAGCTCTTAGATTTAGGTTCTAAGTGTTAATTTGATACCTTATTCTATTTATTTAGAGTTAGGATTCGGTGAATTGAAACCTTCCAACTGTACCTTTCAGTTTCCTAATAGGTCAATTAGGACTCCAATGGAGCAAATAAATGATGTCTTGGTTTAAATTCATAAAGGATTCTTTTTTGTTAACTTTGTTGTGTTGGACATGAACCCTAGTCATGCTTCTAAGCATATCCTTCTTATTTTAGGATGTCCCTTCCTAACCATAGTTAATGCCGCCATTAATTGTAGATCGAGGGTGATGTATATCTCAGTCATGAATATGAGGGTTATGCTTAACATTTTAAAAGTTTCTTCTCAATCTGTGTTTAAAGATGAATCTAAATGCCTCTTTGTTGATGTGATTGATGAAATGATTGTACAAACTTTACCTGCTATTCTGATCACTGTTTCCTTGGGAACATTTCTTTCCCATAGGGACTTGAGATTGTTTGACTTAGGAAGTATAATGGATTATATGGATTCTGCTCTAGATTCCACTTCTCATCTTGAGTCTTCCTCTTGGGTGTCCACTTATGAACCCCTCCCACCTTTGGCAAGCTCCCCTATGCTACCTTTTGTTATCTCCTTGCATAAACTTGAGTTGAAAAATCTCCCTGATTCACTCAAGTATCAAGTATGTGTTTCTAGACCCTAAAGAAACCCTACATGTCATTATATCTTCTCTTTTATATTGTGATCAAGAGAAAGAATTGATTCGTATCTTGTATGATCAGAAGGGTGCTATTGGGTGGTCGGTTATTGATTTAAAAGGGATTAGTCCAACTATTTGCATGCGCAAAATTCGGTTAGATGATGATGCTAAACCTCTTAGACAAATGCAACATAGACTAAACCCCCATATGAAAGAAGTTGTTCAGAAAGAGGTAGTAAAGCTTTTAGATGCAGGCATTATATACCCTATTTCTGATAGTCAATAGGTCAGTTCAGTTAAAGTCATCCCTAAAAAATCTGGCATAACGGTGGTAAAGAATGATTATGGTGAACTAATTCCTACTAGACAAACCACGGGGTGGAGGGTGTGTATTGATTATCGAGAACTGAATTATGTTACTAGAAAAGACCGTTTCCACCTTCCCTTCATTGATCAACTTTTAGAAAAATTAGCTGGATAAAGTTTTTACTATTTTTCGGTGGGTATTCTGGTTACAACCAAACACCTACTTATCTTGAGGACCAAGAGAAAACCATCTTTACATGCCCATCGGGTAAATTCGCCTATCAGATGATGCCTTTTGGGTTGTATAATGCACCTTCTACAGTCCAGAGTTGCATGATGGCCATATTTCTAATTATATTGATAATTTCATGGAGGTGTTCATGGATGATTTCTCTATTTTTGGTTTCTCCTTTGATGCATGTCTTGCTAATTCGTTCATTGTGCTAAAAAGATGTGAAGAAGTGAATCTTGTCTTAAGTGGAGAAAGGAGTCATTTCATGGTTGAAGAGGGAATTCTGTTGGGACATAAACTGTCTAACAATAGAATTGAGGCTGATAAAGCCAATGTTGATTTAATTTGTAATTTGCATGCTCTTCTTCTGTGAAAGAAGTCAGATCTTTCCTTGTCCATGCTGGTTCTTATAGAAGATTCATTAAGGATTTTAGTAAAATGGCTCGTCCACCTATTAACCTCCTTATCAAAGATGCTCCTTTTGTGATTAATGAAACTTGTGTGAAAACTTTTGAAAAGCTTCGATCTTTATTTGTATCAGCCCTATTGTGCAGTGTTGTCGTTTTAATTTACTGCAAGTGCACGGTGTAGCTGTAGCTAGCAAGCGGCAAGTACGGGTCGAATCCACAGGGAACTTGGCTTCAACTACCAGAATTAATTAGACAACTCAAGCTAGACAATCAAATTCGTGGTTGAGGACTAACCTAAGTGAAACGATAGCAATTAAGAACTGTATTAAACAGCAGAATAG
>JACYFF010031958.1:11066156-11080526 GCA_017589665.1 Selenicereus undatus | reverse complement strand
GCCACTTGGCACCCCGACCAAGTGTGCCGGTTCTGGTGGGTCCCCCGCGCTCCGTGGGTCCGGTTTCGTGGGACTTTCGTACAACGCTTTTTCGCGGCTTTGCTCCCTTCTTAGCACCTCTTTCTGCCAAATATTAACTATCTTTCAGTTTCTTTAACAAAGTTCCTGAAATTACAGAAAGACGTCATATGAGTGAAATATATGCGTAAGAGGTCGCTTTGACCCTTCTCTGACGGGCTTAAATATGGTACAAATAGAGGTTCATCATGCAGGCCCGTGTTTTTCTCTTTAATTTGAGATCATGTGCGATGCATCTTATTTTGCTATTGGGGTTGTTTTGGATCAAAGGGTTAATGGAATTTCTTGTATCATTTACTATGCTAGTACAACTCTAGCTAATGCTCAAAATAATTATTCGACAATTGAAGAAGGGTTACTAGGTGTCGTATTGGCACTTGATTTATTTTGTCCATACCTTTTGTGGTGAAAATTGATTGTATTTACTGACCATGTTGCATTGAAACACTTATTGGCCAAGAATGACACCAAACCAAGACTTATTATATAGATTTTATTACAACAAGAGTTTGATATTAAGATAAAAGATAGGGAAGGTTCTGAAAATTTAGTAGCAGGTCGCTTATCTAGAATCATTACTGAGTATACTGATGACGTAGTTAGAAGTTCTGACTATTTTCCTGATGAGCAGTTGTTTGCTGTGTCACATGTCCCTCTCCGTTGGTTTGCTCACATTGTAGATTACCTTGCCATTGAAAATATTCCTTCTCATTCGTCTAAACAAGAAAAAGATGGTTCTTATCATAAGGCAACCCTATTAGAAAGACCATCTTTTCAAATATTGTCTTGATCAAGGGGTGCGTAGGTGTGTCCCCGAATAAAATTCATCGTATTATGACCTTTTGTCACTCTTATGTTTGTGGTGGTCACTGTGGAGGTTGTAGGATAGCTGCTAAAGTCGTAAGAAATTGGTTCTTCTTGCCCACTCTGTTTAGAGATGCTTACCATTTCTATCTTGCTTGTGAGTGTTGCTAGCGTATAGGTACCCTGTCCTATCGTGATATAATTCTCTTTTCTCCTATTTTGATTGTTAAGATATTTGATGTGCAGGGCATTGATTTCATGGGTTTCTTTCACCCATATTTTGGCTTTATATACATATTGGCTACTGATGATTATATACCAATGTAGGTGGAGGCTCAGACTACTAGGATCATTAACCACAAGGTGGTGGTCAAGTTTGTGAAAAAGTACATTTTTTGTCGATATGGGACCCCTAGAGCTTTTAGTGATGGAGGTAGTTGTCATTGGTCTTTCGAGGTTTTTCTTAGAAAATATTCTATGAGTCACAAAATAGCCACCCCTTATAACCCTCATACTATTGGTCAAGTTGAAGTCTCTAACCGTGAGATCAAGCTCATGCTTGAGAAAATGGTTCGACCTAATAGGAAAGACTGGTCTTTGAGATTTCCTTATGCCCTTGGGGCCTATCGTACTACTTCTAAGACTCCCATAGGGATGTCTCCTTATCGGCTTCTTTTTTATAAGGATTGTCACTTGCCAATTGAATTGGAACACTGTGATTTTTGGCCTATTAACGCTTTTAATTTCAATATGAAACAAGCACAATTGGATGAATTGCGTAATTAAGCCTATGAGAATACTAAGATTTATAAAGCCAAAACCAAAACTTTTCATGATAAAATGATTTCTCGTAAATCTTTTAAACCTAGTCAGAAGGTTTGGCTTTTTAACTCTAAACTTAAGTTGTTTCCTAATACGTTGAGATCTAGATGAGATAGTCCTTTTGTTGTCCAACAAGTGGTACCCTTTGGGGCAGTTCAAATTTTGTATCCATAAGACCGTTGAGGTCTTATGGTTCATAGTCAACGTTTGAAACTTGTTGTGACTAATGAGATTGAGCCTAATTTGGTTGAGTTTATAAATCTAATGGACCCAGTTTACTATGATTAGTGAATGAGACCTTGTATGGTTGAAGACATAAAAATTAGCGACTGTTGGGAGGCAACCCAATCTTTTTAGGTGAGTTTGAGTCTCATTATGTGGATTTGATTCATGTGACCTATGTTTGTTAAAGATTATTTCTAAAGTTATGAGTACTTAATAAGTATTGAGTCTAAGACGTAACTCCATTTTTAATGTCATTATGAGTACTTAATAAGTATTGAGTTCTCCATTGACTTTTCAATCAATAAATAAAATGAGTTAAATTCATAATGTTTTAATTTTGGTACCAATGTTGAGGTTCTATCTGTATCCATATCTTTAATTGCTTGAATATGCACTAAGTGCTTCTCTTAATGTTATCTTTTTTCATATCCTTATCCGTTCAAGAAAGCGCATGGGACTGAGTAACTTTTGAAAAAGTTCACCAAAAAAAAGAAAATCAAAAGAAAGAAGAGAGGGCGGAGCAATCCGATGCACAAGCATCCCGCGTTCACGCAGGGTCCAAGAAGGGCCCCACCCCAAGGGGTGAATTGTAGGCAGCCTAACATGACTTTGTCAATGGTTGATTCCGAGGCTCGAACCCATGACCTTTTGGTCATACGGAGACAATCTTACCATTACTCCAAGCCTTCCGTTCAAAAGAAAGAAGAGAAAAATTAATAATTGATTTGACATTGGGGACTTAATTTTACAGAAACTCTTGCAATTTTGTTATGTAGGGTGAAGTTTTATACTTATGGTTTGCTACATGGTTTCATTGCATGCTTAACTTGCTTGAGTCTTGGCCTATTGACTCAGTTGAAATTAGAAATGTTTCATAATAAGTTGTGGGATGGTAGTGGATTGATTTATATGATTTAGAGTAGACATTCGCGGTTGGATACTTGATTTCTTCCCTGATCTTGTTCTACTTGATGAGTTTAATGAATATATATATATATATATATATATATATATATTATTGTTATTCCTTGCTCGAGGACTAGCTAAGTTTTGGTGTGGGGAAGTTGATAATTCATATTTTATATGTAATTTTACTTTTCAATTTACCTACTTTTAACTCTTTGAAATATTTTTATGAGAGAATAATGCATATTGAGATAAAATGAATGAATTTGGGTACGACATTGATCAATTCGACTAGGATTTGTCTAAGCTCCCACATGTGCATGTTCAAAGTTTTTCGGTAACAAATCAATGGTTTTCTTCTTGCATGATTAAAAAAATAGGGATGGGTATGAAGCAATCTCGACACCAATGCATCTTGCTTGCCCTTGCGGGATGTCATGATAGCTGTCTTAATTGTTTTGCAAGGATTTAAAGTGGATTGTGGATTTTAATTTTGAACAATAAGATTCCCCTTATTTTGTTATCTTTGAGTAAATGACAAACTGAAGGGCTATTGTTCAAATCTTTGGGTGTGGTCCTTTACAGATGGCTGAATTTATTATTGGTTGTGCTTGAGTGAGATTTCAATTTCATTTATTGGCTCTAAAAAACCGATTTCTAAGGCAGAAAGAAATAAGAAAATGGACCAAGAAGTTCTTTAGGCCCGCTATTTGGGTCACATCCCTAAACTGTTCACACTCTTACCAAAAAGTCAGACTGGGTTTTGAGACAAAGAGTGGGGACAGGCTCCCTCGCTCAAACAACAACTATTGTTTGGGTTGGGAAGCCAATTAAGTCCCTTTGAGTTCATCCACTCCGTACATCTTCAGGCACATGGATGTGAAAGCACATTAAGGAGCTATACATTATTCTCAATATACGTATGTGTACATATTATGTCACCATCATTAAGTACTGGATGTGTTCACACACTTTACAATGGTCTTCGAGACCCAATTAGAACGAAAAGTTAGAACTCTTCGAACTAATCAAGATCGTGGACATCTCTTCGATGAAATATATACCCATAATGCTGACTTTCTTAAGGATGAGTTCTCAATAATTGGTGAAATAAAAAAGAATGTTGAACTATATGAGTTATAACAAGACATTTAACCATCTTTTAGTAAGGGGGAGAATTTGAATTCTAATCAAGTCACTGAGGATGACATGCCTCCCCTATCCGAAAGGAATAGGGGAGACTTGTCTGGTCAGGATAATGAGGTTCTTCCTCCATCTCCAATCTCTGAAAAGATTAACCTGAGAGTGAGGTTTATCCTCAATCTCCTATTTCAGAACGTGCAGTTAGTCTACATCTTTCATGATCTCACACCTTCAAGGAATAATGGGAGTGATTCTCCATGCTCAAAGTCATACACCTCTTAGAGAAAGGGGGAGGGATTCCTCACCTAGATAGATAAATCATGAAGGTCCCTAGATCTGAAGGAGTGAACATGGAAGAATTTCTCGACGATATTTCCAAATCGAAGGGAAATGTTCTTATGCACTTCCTTGGAAGTTGAGGAACCTAAATATTATCAAGAGACAATTGATTCACCTAATCACAAAGAGTGAATGGATGCCATGAGGATAAAATGGACTCAACGACAATGTTTAGGAACTCATTGATCTTGCATCCTAACGTAAGTCTATTGAAAACAAGTGGTTTTTCAAGATAAAACGTCGGGCACATCGTTCGATCAATAAAGTTCAAGGCCCGTCTAGTGGCGAAAGGCTTTATCCAAATTGAGGGTAGAGACTATAAAGAGACATTTTCTTTTGTGCTGAGATTTACCTCTATTTCACCTACTCCTAGCCCTAGTTAACTATTTGGACCTAGAGTTGTTTTAAATGAACGTGAAGACTACTTTCCTCAATGGTAAACTTGAGGAAGAGATTTATATGGACCAATCCATTGGTTTTGTAGTAAAGGGACAAGAGGACAAGGTGTATCGTCTTAAAAGGTCCATATATGGTCTTAAGCAATCTTCCAAATATTGGTAATTTAGTTTCCATAAAGCCATAACTTCGTTTAGCCTATCTATGGTTTCACAAAACCATTGTGTGTGTGTCAAAAGATCAACAGGGATTATGTTTCTTACCCTGCACATTGATGATAGGGAACAACTTGGAGATGATCGAAGCTATTAAAAAGTGGTTGTCTTATGTCTTTGAGATGAAGGATATGGGTGAAGCTAGGTATGCCCTAGGAGTAAAAATAATATAAAACCATCCTAAGAAGCATACATCGAAAAGGTCTTGGAATGATTTCATATGTATAATTTCAAACCTATAAATACTCCAGTTGAGAAGAATATAACCTTGAGTCTTGATCAATACCCTAAAACAGATGATGAAATAGAAACAATGAACAATGTTCTTTACACTAGTGTCGTAGGAAACTTAATGTAAGCTATGTTATGTATATGGCCTGATATTTACTTTGAGGTTGATTTCGTAATTCGTCATCAAAGTAACCAAGAACTTGCTGATTGGCAAGCTGTTAAGAGAGTCAAGCTCTACCTTCGTGGTGCTGCTAAATTACTCTTTTGCTATTAAGGAGAAGACATCAAGTCGAAAGCATACTCAAATACTGATTGGAGTAGTGACCGGGATGAGTCTATATTAACCTCATGATATGTCTTCAACTTGGATGGGAAAGTCATGTAATGGCGCAGTGAGAAGTAAAACTGCACGACAATGTCAACTATGAAGACAGATTGTGTTTCTTGTTACCATAGAGACAAAAAATATTGTCATTTGGTATATATATACACTAACAAGGTGATTATGTTTCCTTGACTAAACCTATCACTAGTGATGTATTCAAAGCTCATGTGTTGAGTGTAAGAATTCATAAGCTTTAGTATTTAGATGTATCTAGTTATATGATGGACGTATTTCCATTGAGCAAAATACTCATGATTTACTGTTCTATGTTAGGCATATTGAAATGTCACCAGGCTTTTGACTGGCCTAGTCACACAGGCAATCACCCTGCCCCTTTAGTTGTGGGCTGGATGAGACTTTTCAATATCAACACTAAGTTTGTGTAATATTAAATTGTCATTATACTTGTCTTGTATGAATGATAAGTTAGGTAATCGCCTTAGTAAGTCTAAAATGAGATTTCTGAAAGTCGAAAATGAAATACAATGATTACATTTTGAAGCCTTATAGCCGAATTTTAAGTGACAAGATTAACATTAGGTATGTCGATTTAGTGGCTCAGATTGCTTTTTTAGGTAAAAACCAACACTTACAATTCGCATGGCATATACGAGTGACACACCCAACTTAGTTGGAGCTATGCCATAACACACTCTCATATTGTGTGTGTTAAATATTAGCCTATTTGGTGACTGATAAGTGAATTCTCTTTCCTTATCACTGTGCGACCTCTATTTATGATATTCCTTAACTTGGAGTTATGATATGAAGTCAAAGTTTGATGTTGCTACCTTAATGTTGTTTCTACAGGGTAAGATGTATAAAGTCTAGCGAAACTGTAATGCCCCGACCTTTTCTCGAGCCGCAGATAATTACCAGGAACGGTTATAAGGATCGTTGACTGACCCCACAAATCACCACAATCCTTTCCGGCATGCTTCGTCCTCACTCACACGCTGCCTGGAAAACCTTCCAGGAGGTCACCCATCCTAAGATTACTCCACAGCAAGACCCATCCTAAGATTACTCCACAGCAAGCACGCTTACCTGTGGAGTTCTTAAGAGTGGGCTTCCCAAAAAGAAAGGTGCACCTTTGGTAATATAAATAGTCACTTCAAATCCTTTTGAGCCACACTCGGGGTGTTACAATCACCCCCACTTGAAGCGTACATTGTCCTCGTTATGCCTCACTAACTGAACGACTTACAAGTACTCTTGACCAAAGGTACTGCCCAGGGCTCTCCTGTCAACTAGCGTAGTTCACGGTCGCGGGTCGGCTTTGGTACCACCTGTGAAGCCCCGACCCCCTCCCGGGTCGTGGACAGTTACTAGGAACAGCTATAAGGATTATTGACTGACCCTACAAATCACAATCCTTTGCGGCGTGCTTTGCCTCGCTTACACGCTGTCCGGGAAACTTTGCAAGAGGTCACCCATACTAAGATTTCCGCACAGCTAGCACGCTTAACTGTGGAGTTCTTAAGAGCGGGCTTCCAAAAAAGAAAGGTGCATCTTTAATGATATATGTAGTCATTTCAAATCCTTTTATGCGACACTCGGTGTGTTACAGAAACACATTAGCAAAGCAGTTAAGCTAAGACGTACTATCTTAATTGTGTAAGGAAAATTTTGTTTCCATCACCCTATCGAGACCGAACGATTATATTTAGTATATAATCATTTGATATATCGATAGGCATAAAAGGACAGTGTATGCCACTGGTTTGTCTTTAGCCTACACACCCCATTCTCAGTATGAGGCGCAAAAACATGTATTGCCAAAGAGATATGCATTTGTCGTCTATGTGATTGAGTGGGAGTTGTTGGTCGAATATTACAGTCACATTCACCCACATTAAGTGGGCTATTACAAGTTGATTAATGATGTATTAATCTTGCATTAACTATCTGGTCAGTTTGCAAGGCTTAGTGCCATTATTAATAAGAGATCAGATTAGGAGAAAAAGAGACAACACTTGAACACAAGATCTCCACAAAGATATTTTCTCTGCTCTCTCATGTCAATCCTATCATCTACTAGGATTGTGTTTGGTGTGTGACGTTTTACGGTGACTCTAGTAGCCACCCTTTCATGGGTAGCAGAAGACAGATAAAGATTCGGGTTAAACTTCTGCATCGAGGTGAGTCCTCACATTCCAACACCATCAATCTCAGCATTTCATTTTCTCTAAAATTAGATCAGACAAATAAGCTAGGTTTCTCTTCATCAGGTTAATTAATTATGGCCACTGCGTAAGAGCAGTTGCCCCCAACCGTGGAAGCTAACTCCACCCACCTAGTATTTTTAATGGATCTACCAAGTATACATCGTCTTATTCTTATGCCATTTTTATTGTCATAATCAATGTAGTTTTCAAGATCTTTATCATTTTCATGCACAATAATAACTAACGTCAGAGAGTCAGATGTACTCTGTATTTTCTTTATAGACTGATCATGACTTAACTCTGCGCAATAGGATCAAAAGTTCTTTTTAAAAAAAAAAAGAAAAAGAAAAAAGAAGGCCAATTAAGGCTTCTAGTAGTTCAGCTACTGGGATTGTTGATCTATACACTATATACAGGAGCTCGGCTCCTTTATATAACATGAAATAGGGTCCACATCCTAGAACATATCTTCCAATCTTATGATTTTATTGTCTAATTAAAAACACTTTATTAATTCAACTTCTTAATTCAACCTCCACTAGAATCGTAAAATAAATAAAATCTTATGATCTTGATTTATTTGTCAAACAATAATGAACGCTAGGATTGTAATATGATTCTGTGATCCGATTCACGATCTTAGATAAATCTTGTCCCATTGTCATACATTTTTATATTCAAAAACTAATTATTAATTACAATGTCGATCTTGTATAAAATTTTATGCAAAAGATCATAAAATTGAATTTCTATTTTCTTTATGAATGTTTATTAATTTATTCTTATAATAATAAGTTTCACAATTTCAAACAAATAATTCAATCTTACAATTTCAATTCTAAACAATCACCGATCAATTTTAACTGAATTGACAACCTTGATCGAACTCATCTAAAACACTAAATAAAATTGGTAAAATGACAAAAATAAATACCCCTCCCTTAAAAAAAGAAAAAAAGAAAAAAAACTGTGTCATTGTTAAGCCACAATAGTGAGTATGAATCTTTATTTTGGTCCCAAAAAAAGGTTTATATAGATATTTTAGATCATCTTATTGGAAGGTTCGTACGCAATAAATGGGTAATATGTCAACTATCTACTATTTTCCCCTTTTAAACAGAACAACACTAATCTCAAGAATGGTATCCATATTTAGATGACAAGCTTTCCTCTATCTATACTTATGCCTTGATTGTCCAATGTCCATCACTGTGTAGGTTGTATATGGCTTACATATGCCTGTTTTCAAAGCCAACGGTTACCACTTACCTGATTTAAATTTATCAAAATTTCAATTGTCACCATTAATTATGATTGTCTAGCTTTTAGCATTCGATCCTATTCGGCAAAATTAGCTGTTTAGGTAGTGGATAGTCGTTCAGGTAGCGGATAATTGTTTAGATAACGAACATCATTTCTAATTTAGCTGTTAGTGGATAGCTGTTTAGATGAGCGGTTGAAACTAATGCGTTCGGTTAATTTAGCTGTTACACTAGCTATTTAATGTAAATTGGTATAAAAGAATATAGATAATTTCCAAAGATAAAATTTTTAAAGGATATTTATTGGCTAAGAAATATGAAACGCTACTTTTGAATGTGAAACGTTAATACTATTAGCTTTTCAAAAACGCTGGTTAAAACGTTAAACGCTACTTGAAATGCTAGTCAAAATATTAATTTACCAAACACCAAAAATTAACTAATTAGTATATTAACCTAGTAAAAACACTAAACGCTATCCAAAACGCTGTTGCCGAACACGACCTTCGTCGATTGGTTTCAATTACAGGAATAAATGACATCCTAATTGAATTAACCATATCTACAAAAGTGTATATCATACGTCTAAACTTTCAATTGTATAAAAAAAATGAATAAAAAAATAATTTTACACAATTTATAAGTGGTGACACCATTCCATAATTCAATCATACCATTTTTTTTTTTTCATTTTAGTACATAATAATACACTTTTTAAATTTAGTCTTGTGATAAGCCTATGGCAAGACATTTACAATTTTTCTAATGTTTTGACATTGTATAATTATTTGTAATGTCCTTTTGCGAAGGCAGGCAGATTTTACTAGTTAATACTTACTAACTGTACTTGAACGTTATATTCAGGGACTGCAGAAGGAAATCAAATTAGCGCCGCTCAACCTTGAACAGCAGCCTACGTGGTACAAGAAAGTCTATCCTCCAAATAAGGCTCTGAATTTTCAACCATAGCCGTTCCTAATATATTTTTTCTTATCTGTCTACCGCATGAATTGAATTAGTAGTCTGTCAAAATTAATTTACCAAAATGATTTTTTTGCAAGAAAACTTACGAAAAATAATATATTTTATCAACTCCATTCTTTCTAAAAGCTACCCACTCACCCACGTCTTTCAATCCTCCTCTTCTTATAAGCAAGCAATTAGAGACCGGTAATGATCTTTTATGATCATTTCCAACCCGCTCTTCTTCCCTTTTAATTTATTTATATGTTTAATTGTTATTTTCTTCATCTTTCTTATGATTTGTCTCCCTAATTGTGAGATTTTGTCTCTACAATTGTGTCAGAGTTCTTCATTTTATCTTGGTTGTGTGTTGTTTCATGGTTGTTTTTTTTGTGACACTTCGGATGAACAATGTGAAGGTTGCAGCAAGGCTCTTCATGGCATTCAACAATTCAAGTACAATATCTCATACAAGATCAATATTTCGTTTATGAAGTTCACACTAGATCAAGTTATCAACATGTCTACAATATGAAGAAGAAAATGATGGATTTGTGGATCTCTTCCCAATGCTAGACTTTTGGAAAACAACGATCACGAGGGAAGACGGATGTTCAGTATGTACCAAGTTAGATTTCGTAAAATTAGAATTTTACTTTTGTAGTAAAAATTGTATTTATTTTGTTCAAATTTATATTGCAGATGCGGGATGACTCCTTAATTTTTAATAAAACTGTCGTTTTCTTTCTTGCAAAAAAAAATCATATATTTTTCATTACGAAATTTGTTTTCCGTAGACAAGGCTTTTTCAAAGAACTTTTTTTTTTTTCGAAAACTATGTTCCTTGTGCTAAATTCTTTAGGGTGTTTGGCAAAAAAGCTTTTTAAAAAGCTTTTTGGGTACAAAGAGTTTTTTGGACCAAAACTAACTATTTGACCTAGTCAAAAAGCTCTAAGTGTTTGGTAAAATAGTTTTTTGAAATAGTTTTTTTTTATGTTATGACTTTGTTAGAAAAACCTATTTTTACCGATAATTTTTCTACGCATAGCTAATTCAAATAATTAATACAGATAACTAATTTAAATAGTTAACAACTAACAGTTAATACACATAATTAACAGCTAATAATTATTTGTCAAACAGAACTTTCATTAATTAAGAAAAATAATGTCAAAAACATTTATTCAATGTTCATTCTTTTTTGTTTTTAGACCAAAGAGACTCACATACTGCAGAACCACCAGGCTCGCTGAAGAGATGCTTCATTGAAATGACATCAATGTTTCAGATAGTAGGAAGAAAGAACATGAAGAATGAAACACTTCATTAGTTATGCTTCATTGATTTTGATTGATCATTTGTATGATAGTACGATACTGCACGGTGATGTTTAAGTCATGTTTTTTGATTGAAATCACATCCTTAAAGTATTACTCAAACTTTCAAGTGGTTTAAATCTTCGTGACTACACTGTTTAATGACCTTTCAGTTGCCAGCTCTGGAACATGACAAAGCAAGCTTTGGGGGATAGTATGAATCTAATTAGATTTGTTGATGACAACTTCGAAGGGCCTTTCCTCTTCCCTGAAGTAAAATATAGTACAAATTTTCACATCTAATTAAAGGCTTCTTTTTTGTCTTTTCTTACTCTTTTGGTTGGGCGGGAGGACCCGTGATTGACATTTGAGCAATTGAGCTATACCTTTCACTTTCAGCATCCAGCAAAGCTGGAGTTTGTTGAAGACATGTTAGCATACAAGGATACAATGGTGTTAATTTCATTCGACGGAGGAGACATTGTAAAAGAAACTGGTGAGTAGCACTAGTAAAAAATCCGGTCCGGGTCAATTTGGGCTTGATTAACTTGACATTTGGACAAAAACATCAAAGCCGGACTTTGTCCGAATTGTAGATTCGGACACCTTGACCAGACCCAAATCCAAACCGAAATACCCAATGTCTGAACCCGAATGTCCAAATGTCCAAATTTTTTATTTGAACCATTGAAAGTTTGATCAAAATTATGTATATGATCGAACTCGAACCTGATTGTCCAAATTTTTAATAGAAATTTGGGAAATTTTAGACTGAAATTATACCAAACTCAATTGTCCAAATGTCCGAACCTGATTGTCGGAATGTCTGAATTTATCCGAACACAAGTTGGTCATAAAATTTGAACAAGTCATACCTGAATTGTTGAACTCAAACCCGACCCGAATTTCAATTCGGACATGACTAAATGTCTGAATTTTGAATTTGGATAAAACATTTGTGACCGGGCCCGATTTTTTCAAGTCGAACAAATTCAGATAATCGAATCGAACAGATTTTCCAGCGCTACTAGTGAGTGATCCCCCGCCTTTACCTCCCACCTACCTCCCCCCCCCCCCAAAGAAAAACTCTAAATTCAAATTTGTTCCTTTTGTTAGGAAATTTTAAAGGATCGGGAAAGAGTATGAATATCTTCATAAATTAAGCAAGACAGGAAATAAATTAGTTGACACCAAATTTACTTGGAAAACTCAAATTGGGAAAAACCACGGCCAGAAGAATAAAATCCACTATAATATTGGAGTGAGTACAAGTATGATCTCAAAGGGCTAATAAGCAACAGCGAGATCAATACAAAAGAGAGTAAAGCTCAAGAAAATAAAACTCTCAAATAAACTCACTCAAGAAATGTGGAATTGGTGTGTCCACCCTAGTACTAAATATGGTGAATTTATAGGGAAGAAACATTGCATAAAAATAATGATGGATAAATGTGGATGAAATGCCCATAAAACTCCATTAATGCAAATAATTCTCCATGTAACAGCTTTGCCATAAAAATAGCCATAAAATCTTGTACTAAGGCTTGCAATAAAACCCAAAACGGACTGGAAATGAGGAATCCAAGAGTCTAGAGCAGACCACGGACCGTGGGCTTGGCCACGACCAGTCCATGGATCTCACTGGCAGCCCAAATGCTAAGAAGACAAACACTACAACAGATTAGGGTTGTAGTGGCATTTATTTCGTGGCAATTATAACTAACGCTACCCAAATTATGAGGAAATTTGGAATTGGTGGGCTTTGGTAGCATTTAAAAAAATGGTGCCATAGCCTATTTTTCATATACGCGCCCAACCCACTCGATTTGCCCACTGAAAATTAAAAAGATGCGGGACTTGGAAATCAGACCAAAGACACGGTTTCCCCATCTACTCTCAAAACTCACTTTGCCTTCTTCAGAAATACCCTACCTCTCCTTCTCAGAGCAAAGACTCGATTTCTCGGGCAAAATTCGACCACCTTCTAGTGAAATTGCTTCAAATTTCGGCTATTTCTCTAGTGAAATTGCTCACTTCAGTCAGGCACAGCCCCTTCTCGTTCTCATACCACGTCGTAGAAGTTTAGGTTTAAGGATTCTGGCACATAATTGCTTGCTTCGGCTATTTCTCCGGCAAAGATGTCAAGAAAAGTACCGAAATTGGTCACTACATGTGCTATCTAGGCCAAGTCTCTCTGCCTTTCTCTCACTGTCTCGCTCTTTGTGTCGCCATAGTATCTCTCAGTCTGGCTAATTGCAGCTATGTTCCATCTCAATCTAGGATAATTAAACTTATCTTCCATCTCAGGCTAGGTTAATCTTTAATCTTTCTTGCTGATTTCCTCTCTATTTGAAGTGACTAGAGGACATTTCTGGTGGGTGGAATTGATTATAAGTTGCTAGCGGAACTCAAGTCTATTTGGTGTGTCTCCTTGTCAGATTTGTAGATTACTTTGCTTATTGGTACAGAAAAGTGTTTATGGCTGCATTACTGGGTCAGTTGATTTGTAGGTGGGAATTTGCTTTGGTGTGTCTCATGTCCTATACTGTTAACTTGAACCAGTTGGTATAGTTTAAAATGCATACCTTGGGTTGGTTATACAAAGGTGTGACTTTTTTGTTCTGATGTACACTTTGGAATTCTGGATTTGTGCTAGACTAACTTGAACCAGTCCACTTTGGGTGTCTTCCTTCTTATCCATTCATAGCCAGATATGGCAATGTAAATACCCTCGAGCAATATTATGCAACCATACATTAGAAGCACTTATTCACTCTTTAGATAGAACTGATGGCTATCATTCTTTAATGTTAGGCTCCAATAACAATGGGATAATATATACACACTAAGAGCACTTAGGCTATGAGCAACCTTCAAGGAAGAGTTCTCCTTAAATCCTTAGTCTCAAGACAAATCAGCTATACAAAAATTTTGCCACTCTTTAATCTTTTTACTCTACATACTAATTTACTTCATCCTGTCTTTCACAGTATCCATTACGATTTTATTAGTTCTTCTAGCATTTTCAAGCAAGACATGTTAAAGATTTTGTGAAAGACATATATATATATATGTATGTATGTATATATACATATATACATATATATATATATATAT
>JACYFF010031958.1:11033900-11046158 GCA_017589665.1 Selenicereus undatus | reverse complement strand
AAAATAAAAAATAAAAAATAAATAAATAAATAAAAAATAAATAAAAAATAAAAAAATAAAAAATAAAAAAGTAAAAACAAAAAAAGTGAAAAATGAAAAATGAAAAATAAAAACTAAAAATTAAAAATTAAAAATCAAAAAAATGTAAAATAAAAAATAACAAACAAAAATTTCACAAAATTTGGATAACTTCATAAATTATCACACATTAATGACGTTCTCATTATTTTCATCCATTTCAACCCACCACATAAAAAATATACCAAATTCAACCAACATTAACGCACTTCAGCCTACTTCAACCTATTTCAACTCACTTCAAAAAAAAAAATACCAACTTCAACCTACCTTAACTCACCTCAACCAACTTCAACCTACTTCACCCTTTTACCTACCTAATTTACCCACGAAAACAACAGGCTCTAAATCTCACATGATACTTTACAAATTATTAAAATTATGAAGGGGTGGGTTGAAGTGGGTTGAAGTTGGTTGAAGTGGGTTGAAGTAGGTTGAGATAGGTTGAAGTGGGTTGAAGTTGGTATTTTTTTTTCAAGTGGGTTCAAGTGGGTTGAAGTAGGTTGAAGTAGGTTGAAGTGGGTAAAAACGGATTGACCCACGAAAAGAACAGGCCCTCAGTTACACCGTAAGGTAACATAGTAAAAGTTGGTCATTCCTTATAACCTCAGCATATTCCTATTAACTGCTTTTCAAGTTCACTAATCGAAAATTCCAATTTTACTCAACTACTAAGGCTATACCCCTGCGATGTAGGAACTGTTGATTTATTTTTTTAATTAATATATTTGTGTGATTCATCATTTATCTATTTATCTACTTTTTATTTTTTCTCTCTTATTGATTGATATACATATGTTAGATAATTCCTTGATTAATAAAAATGAAGTGAATAATATTAAAAAAATAAAAATAAAAAAGAACCATAAGAACAGTTGAATTAAGATGAATCCTAGTAAGAAATTGTGCACAAAAGAGAGTAATTCAACCTCCCTAATTTATGTGCATAACATCTCTACTCTACAATACAACAAAGAGTTTAGTGTTTCTTTATCTCACTTATTAAAAAATTTCTTCTATAAATATTGGATTACTAAAAAATTATAAGCTCATACAAATGCATAATATATTAATCATGGAATATTATAAATCTTGAAAGAAGCTTCACATTATAATTAAATATGTTTGAGTACTTTAATGCTATATTTTAACCAAATAGGTTTCATTGATAATTAAAACTTTTCAAAAGTAAAAACTTTTGGTATGAATATCCAAAAGGGTGAGAATAATAAAAATGAAAAAAAAAACGACGAGATTACAAGTCAAATTGTTTTCAAAATATAGCATGGAATTTAAAAAGGTGAACCCAATAAAAATAAAAAAGAATGAGAGATTAGTAGACAATACATATGGATATTTTATACTATAACTATTTCCCTTGTGATGTAAAGATTGAGTAAATCAATATGTCAATATTCAGAATTATAAATGTTCAATCAATGATTTTGTTTTTTTCATTATTCATATTTATTTTATCAGTTAAAGAATCTTTATATCAATTATTTTTTTATTCATTAGCACATATGCTATTTTTGTGATATTTTTGCATTCTAGTGTTTATAAATGTCACTTCTATGCAATTGACTATGGAGAAGATGAAAAATCTTACATGTTATATAACAAATATAAAAGAATTGTATGCTTATGAAAAGAAATACAATTAATTAAAATAGTATTTAATATCCTAACCAATAATACCATGATACTTGGCAAACACTTATGGAATCACCCAATTTTATATGTAGTTATATAGATTTAAAATTTTAATACGCAATAATATTTGATTGTACATTGTGGGTCCTCTTCAAATGGAGTAAAAAGGAACCTCAATCAACCTCTTACTCAATACTCTAGATATACAACCATAAATATATATATTGTCAACCGCGTATCTCTCTAAGAAACTATACTTTACTAATATTATAACATGTAAATATATATATTTGAATCCATACCATAGAAATGTTACATGGCTTATTCTTTTAAAAGGTCATTGCAAATAATACTTTTCTACATAATTTTCAATACTTAAATACATATCAATCAATATCTGCTTCAAACTCATAAAGCATTAACCAAGGCATTGAGACAACAATTGTAACTCATTCATTTCAGAAATTATTATGGTCAAATAAATTTTAAAGGCCCCATCAAAACTAAAAGCTCCGAATAAAATGTCAAGGAAAATATTAAAATATTAAAATATTTTGAATTTTAAATCATAAATAATAAGTGTAAATGTTGAATTTTTTTTTGAAAAATAGCCAATAAATTTTGCCAACTCAACATAAAATTTCACCTTAAAATATCACCCATTGATCTCACTCATGTTGTACCAACAAGATAAAATTGCACCCAAAAACAAAAATCTTGTCTTACTCCTTAATTTCAAGTTTCAATAGTTTCTATCAAATAAAAAAAGGGAAGAAAGTTGGGTATGAATGTGATCTTTTAAAATAAGAAAATCAATATTCTTGTGCATATAAATGCATGCAATATTGAGCACTTTTAATACGAAATGAAAGACAAAGTAGACCAACAACGATGCATCATCTCGCCTTTTAACGTCACATAAGCTATCCACATGTCAACCCTATCCTTAATTTCAAATTTTAGCAATTTCTACAAAATAGAAAAAAAAAAGAAGAAAGTTGAATATTAATGTGATCTTTTAAAATAAGAAAATCAATATTTTCGTGCATATGAATGCATGCAATAATGAGCACTTTTAATATGAAATGAAAGACAAAGTAGACCAATAAAAATGCACCATCTCACCTTTCAACGCCACCTAAGCTATCCACATGTCAACCCCATATGCTATCACTCAATTTTATATATAGTTATATAGATAGATATAGATATGATATGATGCTATAAGGATATGCAGGGGCAGAGGTAGGATTCAAAGTAAGGGGTGCCGAGATTAATAATATACATAACATAAACTTTAATTGATGAATAAATCTCTAAATTAAACACTTATTCAACTCAAATTCAATAAAAAGTAGTAAATTAAACATAAATAAGCAAGCAATTACAAGCAAAATTAGCTCAACTTTAAATTTTCAACCAAAAAGACAATTAGGTAAAAATTTCCATTTTCAATTCATGAATCATGAGTAATTAACTAAGTTAGTCAATTATTTAACATGAATCTAACTAAAATCAGTAAAATAAACATAATTATTTACAAAATAACAAAACTAAAAACAAAAATTGAAATTTTTTTGGAGTTACCTCAACTTGGGAATTGGGAGGAGGACTGAAGGAGGCTGGACTTTTCCCAGGGCTGCGGTTGGCCAATTGCGTCCGTTGGAGCAAATCGGGGCTGTTGTGGCTGGCGACCAATAGGGCAGAGAGAGGGGGGGTAGTGCGTGGGGTTCTGGTTCAGCGTGAGTGAGGGCAAAGCGAGGAGGACAGGGCGTGGGCTGCAAATCAAGAAATCAAAATAGAGGAAACTTAAAGGGCACTTGCAAACCACTCCGCTATGCACATGTTTCTAAAGGATTTAGGAGCCAATTAATATTTAATATATATCTTTTTTTTGTTTGCACCAGAATATCCCACATTTAATTTTTTTTTTTCGCAAAAAGCTATGGTGTATATTGACACCCCTTGCACCTTAGTGGCTCCGTCGCTGAGGAGATGTACTTCCCAATACCCTCCAAGTATTGTATGCCCCAAGCACATATATGTTATGAACACACTCAGTAGAATTCAACTGTCTCTTTTCATATTACTCAAAAAGTCGAAATCCATTTGCTAACAACTTTGCCTATTATTCTGCAAGTTAATTTCAATTTATGTAATTATTGGTTACATCTTACCGAGAATATTTTTCCAAATCCTAATCCCTCGATCATTTTTAAACAGACATCGAATTTAATTTCATATAACTTTCACTTGGACTTTAGTTTATGGGCGAATCCTGTTACACTGTAGGGTTGTCCTAACACCTATTATCTAGAAAAAAAAAGAAAAATTTCTAATTAGCTATTTTGGAGGGAGGAAGGCAGTATAGGTGGACACCTCAGAAAAGGCCCATAAAACGTTGGACATCTATGCATTCAACTAGCCAATCAACTAACATTTTAAAATTTTCCTTTTTAATTAAAAAAAACACCGTTGTAAATTCCAACCAATAGCACAACACCTTTTTGCTCACTTTTTGACTCTCTTAGTTTTCCTCATCCTCTCGCCTTCAGTCAAAACTCGGAAAAGCAAGTGTCATGGACACAAATTGAACTCTCTCTCTCTCTCTCCCTCTGTCTGTGTGTGTGTGTGTGTGTCTATCGCACTCTGTCCCTTTCATTCCCATGAGTCGCCGTGAAAGCATGATAAAAGCAGAAGGCCGAACCCCATTGTTGAACTTGAAGTCTAAAGACTCAAGGCGAGCACAAAATCCACCAGTCGAACAAGCACCCATGAGGCCACGACCACCGATGGCGAGCCAGCCATAGTTGACAGCCTTGACTGCCATATGTCGTCGCCAACTACCAGGCAAAGCCTCCTCCATTGTCATTGATGCCAGAAGCACTCAATTAGTCAGTTAGGATTTCATCTTTAAACAATTAGGTTTATTTTTTTTTTGGGCTTGAATTCATAAATTGCGTTTTAATTGCTTGCTTCTATTCTATTATGGACGTTGAAATTGATTAGCTAATAGTTATGTGCTTTACTACTCTTGCAATTGTTTGGTTTTGGTTATGTGCTATTGTGAACAACAATTTCAGTAGTTCATTTCAAAAATGTAGTAGTAGATCGTCTTGTATTGCTGAAATATAATGCACAACCTTGAATCTTGTTCTAATGTCTCATTGCCCATATTTGTAGCAAAGCTAATATCATACACCCGAGTGTATGTACACCCTTTTTTTTTTAAAACAAGTGTAAATAAAGCCAAATGGATGTTAAGCACCTCTTCTTACAAGAGTGTGCCCAACAACATCATCTGCCAAAATAGCCCTAAGAGCAGGAGAAAAACAAGTATTTGAAGAGAAGGACATTGTAACCGAGTGTCCAAACTTGGAAAGCCAATCAGCTGTCATATTTGCTTCCCTGAAAATGTGGGTGATGAGTAAATTGATACCTTGAGTCTGCCAGATATGTATGCCTTTGATAATATTTGATATTTGCCAAGGAATTTGGATCTTTTCTTTCATTGCTTGAATCACTATCTTATTATCACATTCAATAGCTATCTTCCTGAACTCTCCCTAAAGTGCTACTCGTAGTCCGTCTCATAATACTCTCGCTTCTGCAACTAAAATAGATGTATCACCGTAATAGCTCGCTCCTGCCTTTAGAAGTTTTCCTGTCCAATCCCGGATGATGAAGTCTCCTGCTGCTTATGAACTGATGAGGGATCCATCAAAATTGAGTTTGACACATCCTGGTGATGGGGGATGCCACCTTACCATATGAAGTGAGGTAGTAGGGGAATAAGAAGGTCCCCTAAAAAAAAGATCAATCAACATACAAGTTCGGATTCTCCACTCATCATTTGCTTTTTTTGCTCGAATTAGGCATGCAATAGGATTGAAAATTTCATTATTGAAAACTGTTACATTCTTGAATTTCCAAATCCTCCACAAGATAAATGAGAATTTCTGTTTCAATTTTGGATTGTGGGAAGAATGTATCTTGTTCATATAATGTGAAAAATCATGGCATCCTGTAGGAGAAAAGACAAATGGAAGCCATTGATGTTGTGCTGTTAGATCCCAAACTTTTTTGACCATTTGGCAATCTTTGAAGAGATGTTATATAGACTCAATATCATCTAGACAGGGGGGCAAGCTGGGTTAATATTAAGCCCCCTTTTAAGAAGCGTACCTCTTACAGGTAAGGATTTATGGCAAAGCTGCCAAAGGAAGACTTTGATTTTAAGCAAGGTATCAATACTACAAATCCATTTGTATGACCAAGGTGATAAGTAAGGCGCTTGTATGTCATGAGCTGCCCATGTAGCTGATTTTGTGGTGAAGTTACATATGCTATTTAACCCCCAACAAAAGGAGTCACTAGTTTCATGGATGGGTATGGTGATGCCCTGAATCTTTTGTATAACATGATGATTATTGAGGAATTGTCTTAGTTTGGGAACTTCCTATTCTAAGTTATCCCAAATAAACTCGCAAACTTTGGCTTCAGGGTAGGCAACACTGTCTTCGGACACACCCAAGATCTCAACTAAGTTCTTGTTTTCAATCCAGTTATCAAACCAAAAGGAGATCTCATCCCCTCTACCTATTTTCCCAATAATACCCTTTTGTAGAAGACCCCTGCATTTCAGTAAGCTTTTCCAAACTAGCGAATCCGTATTTTTTTGTGTACAACAAAATAGATTTGTAGAACGTAGGTGCTTGGCCCTTATAGATTGTACCTAAATGCTAGGAACATTAGTAAGTATTTTCCGGTCAATTTACACTAAAAGGCCTTATTAACAGCTTCTATTTTTCGCAACCCCAACCTGCCTCTGCTTTTAGGCCTACAAACCTTATCCCAAGTTATAAGTGACAGACCTTTTTTTGTGTTGGACTTTTTTCAAAAGAAATCTCTATTACATTTGTCTAAATATTTGCTAGTACTTGATGGTAACTCAAAATATTGCATTGTGTGTGCCGGGAGTGATTCTAAATGTGATTGTATGAGAATTGTTCTACCTACTTTGGACAAACAGTTTGCTTTCCATCATTGTAATTTTGTAGTTGCTTTATTGATAATATCCTGGAAAGTTGAGTAAGAAGGTCGATCCTGGAAAACAGGGCATCCTAGATATTTGACCAACAACTCTCTATACGGATAGTGAATATTGCAGTCACTAGTTGCTTTTGTGTATCAATCGCATTACGCGAAAAAGTCAATGCAGATTTATGATAATTGACTAATTGTCCTGAAGTTGAACAGAAGAAGTCAAGGATGCTTTTTAGTTTAGTACAACTCCCTAGATTAGTTTTGCAAACAATAGGCAATCGTCAGCAAAAAGTAGGCATGGAATTTTGACAGACGATGGGCAGATCTTAACTCCTATGTCAGACCTTGGAGCAGTAGCTTCTTTTAGAAGCATATTGTTTAAGGCTTCCATACATAGAATAAACAGATAAGGGGAAAGAGGATCCCCTTGTCTAATCCCTCTTGTCGGGATAAAAAGGCCATTAGGTTCATCATTAACAATGATTGAGTACGAAACTGAAGAAATGCATTATTTAATCCTTGAGTTCCAAGTAGGATGAAAACCTAGCTCTTATAGAGATTTTAATATAAAATTCCACTCGATTCTGTCGTATGCTTTTTCCATGTCTAATTTAATAGCTGTCCAAGCAGTCTTCATTTTAAGGTTCTTAAATTATGCATAATTTCATGCGTTAGCAGAATATTATTATGAATATATCTACCCGGTACAAAGGCACTTTGGAAAGGAGAAATTATACAGTCTAGTAGAGGTCTCAACCCGTTAACCATGATTTTCGAAATAATTTTATAAATCATAGAACACAGACTTATGGGTCGTAATGACTGGTCTATGAAGGAGTATTTGATTCTGGAATAAGAGTGATAAAGGTATGGTTAATCTCTTCGAGGAATTTTCCATTTAAGAAGAATTCAATAATACAGTTAAAAAGATCCTTCTTGATGATTTTCCGGTAGTTCTTAAAGAAACCTACACCAAAACCATCCGGTCCTGGTGTCTTATTAGAATCAATGCTGAACAAGGCAGTTTTAACCTCTTCTAAATTTGGAAGTTTAATAAGCTCATTATTATCAAGATCTGATATTAATTTTGATAACCCTAAATTTGGTAATAGTCTAGCATTGTGATGCATGAGTTTGAATATCTGCTTATAATCTGAAATGAATTGCTCAGCCATCATTTTGTGGTCATCAATCCAAATGCCATAATCATCCCGCAATTTCATGACTAGCTTTCTCTTCCTTCTAGCATTGGCCTTATTATGAAAGAACTTAGAATTTCTATCACCGTTTACTAGTCATTCTTTCCGCGCTAACTTCCCCCAATATTTCTTGTTAAACAACATCATTTTCTCTCGTTGTTTTAATAAACGTTGCATCCAGGAGTTAAATCGATAACTATTATGATTAGCTATCAGTCTCTCCTCCACATAATCGATTTTAGCTGCATTCTTGCTGAGTTTATCATTGAAATTCCCAAAGTATCTTTTGGACCAATCTTTGACATCATGCTTAGCACATCTTAGTTTCCGTATTATTCTATACATATTTGTTCCATTGTGGTTATATCGCCAATTTCTAGAGACAATAACATCAATATCTTGATATTTCATCCAGAAATGTTGAAATTGAAAGGGAAAAGCCTTAGCTTTTGGTAACTGAACTTGAGTAGACATAACAATAGGACAATGATCAGAACAAGAGAAGGTATCCGTGTGTTTCGTAAGCATTGGGGTACAAGGTACTCCAATCTTTTCTAATCATAGTTCTATCCAATCTTTCATAAATAAGGTGAGTGTGGATCCTTTTTTTCCAAGTAAACAAATGGCCTGACACTTGAACACATTCAGCATTAATGGCAAATAAAAAGGCATTTAAACGGTGAAATCTAATAGTAGCAGGAGGTTGGCCTCCTAATTTTTCATTAGGGCACAATATTTCATTGAAATCTCCTATTAGGCTCCAAGGTAAATCAATAACATTATTAAGCTCAACTAAATGATTCCAAAAATCAATTTTATCTCTAGGTTGCGCCGGTGAATAAATTCCTGAAATAATAGAATTTTGCACCTTATTTGGGTCATGAATTAACATATGAATAGCTCTAGTTTCTTTTAGTAAGACTGAAGCATGTATATTGCTGATATTCCAAAAAACCGCTATACCTCCAGAGTGATTAACTGGTGATACAAAATCATAATGTTCAAATCAAATTAAGGAAAGAATCCTACGTATATTTGATTCATTAACCATAGTTTCTAGCAAAAACATCATATCAGGGTTGTGAGCTTGTGACAAGAACTTCACTTCTTATACAACCTGTGTTTTTTGAACGCCTTGGAAATTCCAACATACAACTTTCATGAAAAAACTAATATTGAAATATCCCCCTCCATCGGGAACCTGGCCATATGTAAATTCATTAATGACATACGTCGTGCAAGTAGCCTGCATAAATCATTCTGGGACCACGTCCGGTCATTCTTAAGCCTTAGAAGGCTGGGCTGCGGGAGAGTGTATGTACACCTATATGATGTATAAGCAATTATATATTAAAATATAAAATATATGACAAATACACTCCAAAAAAATATATATAAAATAGATATGGGAGCACGTGCTCCCGGGTGTACATAATAATTTGCCTATTTGTAGCACTGAAAATTTTTCATCTTGAGGCCTAAGAGGAATTTTTTGTGCTATTGTTTGCTGCCTAAAATATATTGTGCTCGCTTTAAAATAACTATTAAGTGCATAACTAAGAGACTTTAAAATATCTTACGCTCTGTTTTATTTCGCGTTTTTTAGGATTTAGCTAAGAGCCTACATCTCGTTACAGCTTCTTACATCTCCTTACATCTTCTTACATCTCCTTACATCTCCTTACATCTTCTTACATATCCTTACATCTTCTTATATCTCCATACATCTCCTTACACCTTCTTACATCTGCTTACATCTCTTTACATCTTCTTACATCTCCTTGCTTCTTCATTTTATTTATTTTGTATTTATTTTGTATTTATTTTTTAAATTTTTAATTTTTAATTTTTAATTTTTTTGTTCTTTATTTTTTAGTTTTTATTTTTATTTTTTTATTTTTTTTATTTTTGTAATTTTTTAATTTTTTTTTGTAATTTTGTAATTTTTTATTTTAAATTTTTTTGTTTATTCTTTTATTTTTTTTATTTTTTTTCAGTTTTTTTATTTTTTATTTTTTATTTTTAGTTTTTAGTTTTTATTTTTTTATTTTTTAATTTTTTAATTTATATTTTATATTTTATATTTTTTAATTTTTTAATTTTAATTTTTAATTTTTATGTTTATTTTTATTTTTTAATTTTTAATTTTAAAATTTTCAAAATTTTCAAAATTTTTAGTTTTATTTTTTGTTTTTTATTTTTTATTTTTTTATTTTTTATTAAAAAATTAAAAAATTAAAAAATTAAAAAATTAAAATTAAAATTTAATATTAAAAATTAAAAAATTAAAAAATTAAAAATTAAAAACTTATGAATTAATAATAAAAAAATAAAAAATAAGAAATAAGAAATAAAAATTAATAATTACAAAATTATAAAATAGAAAATTAAAAAATAACCAAAAAAAATAACAATAGAAATAAAAATTAAAAATTTTAAAAAATAAAAAATAAAAAATAATAATTAAAAAATGAAAGAAATAAAAATAAAGAAATAAATAAATAAAAAATAAAACAATAAAATAACAAAAATTACAAAATTACAAAATTATAAAAAATACAAGAAATAAAAAAAGTAAAAAATAAAAATAAAAAATGAAAAATAAAATAAAATAATAATAATAAAAATACAAAATACAGCTTCTTAAGTATATTATTTTAATATTGTTATTTTTCATCTAAAATAAATTACACTATACAACTCTTTTACAATTCAACAACTCTTTATATCTATCCTTACAGCTTCTTACAGCTTCTTACAGCTTCTTACATCTTCTTACAGCTCCTTACATCTTCTTACAGCTTCTTACATCTTCTTATAACTTCTTACACCTTCTTACAGCTTCTTACATCTCCTTACAGCTCCTTACATCTCCTTGTAGCTCCTTACATCTCCTTACATCTCCTTGTATCTATCTATCTATCTAAAACACGAAATAGAACAGGCCCTAAGAATTTGATTTCTAAACCTAATATAGTAGTAATATATGACTTGCTTCCGCCGTCTTACAATGCATTGCTTGATTTTTTAGCTAAGTTTGCCCCTTCTTTTTCTTTTTTTCAATTTAATGTGGATTGGTCCCATTTCATTCTACGATACTTAAAAAGACAACAACCTAAAAAAGACAAAGAAAATAATACAAGTGGTAGTGAAGCGAGTTCTAACATTAAGGAGTGTTAAAGAAATGGAGGTAACAAGAGTGAATATTGATAAATGGACACCCCTGATCTGATTGCCTGAATCAGCTACTATTTTAGTTTTGCTTTCTCAAGTGTATAGCCTTAGATATATCAAACGGTGAGTTCGTAGCTCATCTTTCTTAGAAAGCAAGAAATTCCATTCTCAGAAAGCTTCTTTGATTGTTTTATTGCCAACATATTTGTATCCATCATTCTTTTTTTCTCTTCTGTTGCACATTTTTGTCCATTATAACACTGCATAATATTTTCTATTTACTCTCTCAACTTTAAAAACATCAACTTACTCAAAGAATATACTTACACTATTTGCTTATTTCATTTAATTTTTATTTTGCAACAACTTTACCTATTGTTACATAAGTTTTAAATTCATTTACACAAACTAATTACCAGAATATATCCTTTTTCCAACTTTAACCAACTCCTAGCTACCAATCATTCCAAAAAAAAAAAACAGTGCTAATCGCTTCCAACTTATACTAATCTGACCAATTTCACCCTATTAGTAACCCCTATTTACCAACGAAGGCTTGTTGGATGTGGGTGAGAGTGGATAGAAATGGGAAGAAGTGGGTGAGAATGTTTGTTGGATGTGGATGTGAAGTGGGAAGGAGTGAGATCATTGATATTAATAATGCTAACAATTTGTATAACATAACAATTAATAATAATAATTAATAATAACAATAATAATTAATAAAAAAATAATAATTAATCATAATAATAATAATAATAAATAATAATTCAAATAAAACCTTCAATAATAGCTTTTATTAATATATATGACAATAATAATCATTAATATTAATATTAATAACCAATATAATATCAATAATAATTACTATTATAAATAATATTAATATTAATAGTAATATTACTAATTTTTATAAATTATTAATATTAATAACAACTATTACAATTATACATACTATAATAATAATAATAATAATAATAATAATAATAATAATTATTATTATTATTATTATTATTATTATTATTATTATTATTATCACTATTATTATCATTATCATTATTATCATCATCATCATCATCATCATCATCATCATCATCATCATCATCAT
>JACYFF010031958.1:10998126-11030366 GCA_017589665.1 Selenicereus undatus | reverse complement strand
ATATATATATATATATATATATATAAACAACTAAATAAAGTAAAAGTTACTTTTTTTAATGACAAAAATCAATCTTTTCTCATCTCTGTTATTCTCTCCCTACCTCCATTTTTCTTAGACACATTGAAAATCATTTTTTTCCATCCCGCCAATCTCTTTTTCAATATGTATTTACCCAAACTTCATTTTCCTCTTTTTCGTCCTACCTATTTTGTAACTGTATCTAAAATGACAAACAAGACTTCATTCTTCTCATTCTTATCTTCCTAATCAACATTTATTTTATCCCAAAATTATCTTTCAAAATACTCATTAAATGCACTACTAAACAACGTCATTTCTGCACACTAACTATCTATTGGTTGACATATAACTTTTCTTAAAATATGCATTTTTCCTTTTAGAAATATAAAAATGGGATAAATGGATTACTTATTTTATACTTGATTCAAGTTATACAAATATAGGGTTAAGGATATCATTTTTGTAACCAAAATATTTTTTGTTTGGTTCCACTCATCGGAAAAAAATAAATAAATATCAAACAGTGAATTATTTTGGTTATCATATTCGGAGTGTTTGTCTTTCGTTTATATAAGTAAACTATTACTAACTATACTAATCAATGTTAGGTGGTTCAATGATATACAACTGTTCGATTGAACCGATTTTCTTAGAAGTTATGTAATTCAATGATTGAATGTGTCAAGCAATATCTCATATTCAACTGCAATCTATTTTTTGATTGAACTATAGTCGAATATAATCGATCCAACATGATTCTTGTGACATCCTCTATAACACTAATTTATGATTTTGCCTTGGACTATTATTAGTAGAACTTATTTTTCGATTGACCACAAAATCTTAAAATGACCGGGTTTTGTTTCAGCATGTTTAGTGTTATGCACTTTAGAAAATTTTATAATAGGTCAATAAGTATTTGTAATTATGATTTTAATTTGTTTCTTTTTTCTTTAATTTCTTTGAATTGTATTTTTGGTTTGATATAATTTTATTTCGTTGATTTTATACTTGTTACTACGATCATTGGGGGAACAATACTTAAATCCGAGGGTGCTCCAGAATCTTTTTGCCTTTGATATAATATTTATTGATAATAATTAGAGAAAAATCTAATTATTTAACATTTCTTATAAATAACTTCTTATTAGTAATGTTTATTGATAATTTCTTAGGGAACAACCAACGTATTCAATTGTAGCAATTTTTGAACGTATAACACTCTAATATAAATTTTTCTCTTTTAATCTCATAAATGCAACACTTGCGATAATATACTTATAAATGCAGCATTTATAAAATAATGTTGTATTTCTACTCCAAATTGCAACATTTTAAAGCAACCATTAAACTTTTGTTTTGGATTGCAATATTTTCTCAAAGTGTTGCATTTTTACTCATAATATTACGATGTTAGGGAAAGTTTTAATATTTATAAACCCAAGTGCAAGGTACATCGTTGAGTACTCGAGGCGTCGTCCGCAAAGAGTTTTGTTTTCAAGTACCAGAACTAACTAAAATGTCTTAAGTTAGGCAAAACAGAAGGGGGATAGAAAATAGAACTAAACTATTAAAACAAACAAAAGACTTTGATTATGATTAAACCGTAGATAAACTAACTAATCAAGTCAAACCCTCACCTTTCCAAGTTATGCTGTCATCCAAGGATGATTGGCTGCGTCATTAAAGACTACTAATCCCTCTCTCAAGGGTCTTAGGCTAGTCTAATTGTTCTAACCACCTATTTTCATGGGATTAGCTTAATTAAATTACAAGATTGACAACCCTTGGCCTAACTAGCGACCAAGATTATTTTCATGTCAAAATCCTGACTATTCACTCTACCCACACTATACAATCAACCTCACCTTTCAGCATAAGTCAATTGCCCCAAAATGGATGAAGGCTCTTTCAAGCATTTCATAGAACACATGGTGGGTGTGAGAGAAAATCCTAAACTCTAGCATAAACAAGATAGGTGAAGGCCTATAACAAGATCAATTAGCCATCAAGAAGCTAATTACAATCAAAGCAACACAATCTAACCACTAAACATCACAAAAGCATATAAACAAAACATGAACTTAAATACACAAACTAAGAAAGAAAGATGAGAGAAAACTTATGCTTGATTGAATTGAAGAACGAATCCACAAGCTTGAATCAAAATTAATCATTTAATCTAACCTAATTACACTACTTTATTAATCCCCTAACAGGATTTGGGAGTGTGAGGATGAACCTAAATCGCCCCCCAAGAATCCAGAGAAGAGCCCCCCAAAATAACTGGCCGAAAAATCACTTAAATTGCGCTTCCGAAGACCGGTGCACGATCATGCCTTGACGCACGACCACCACACACGGTCGGTCGTGCGCCACGCACGGTCGGTCGTGCGCCACGCACGACCGTGCATGTGGTCGTGCCACCCGTGAGCTGCTTCGGCCTTCATTGCACAGCCGTGCCTACCCTGTTGCACGACCGTGCCCTCTTCTTCCTAGCTCGCCTTTGTTCCCAGGGCTTCGTTCGACCTTTATTCTCCTTGTAACCCGTCTTTAAAGTTCCCCCTTTCTCTCAAAACCTGAAGATTTCTCCTGAATGCAAGATAAATCACTTATAAGCATAATCGAATCAAAGGAAGTGAATCTGACCCTTCATAACCTAAATTTGGCATGAAAATCATGAGAAAAATGGATCAAGTGGGGCCTAAAATGAGGTCAAATATAGGTGCAACAAATACCCCCACACCTACCTTTTGCTCGTCCTAGAGCAAAACAAAAATAACAACTAACCTAGGAAACTAACTCATTGTCGTAAGAATCACATTTACGTTTAGCGTATGCAACAAGTCCTTTAAACCACTTGATTATCACAAGTGGAAGAGTGAGATCTCGTGAAGGTTTGCAGAAGATATGCTCACAAAATCTTGAAAAGGAAAATTAAAACGAGAAAGAAAAATAGAAAATCTTTTTGGGTTTACAAACAAAACACAAATATATACAAGAGAGAAAGTTGTACAAGTTCTAACTAACCAAATCACCCTTATAACAAAGATATTAGCCCACATAACAACATAATGTACTCATCAAGGCCCTCTATCCCCATGGATGACGTCAAAGTACTAACTTTTCACTGCACTGTACATCAAAACTTTGAATCCAGCCCAATGCTTGTGTGCAAATGCATCATCATCCTAGGACTTAGGTTTACTATAATCAAACTCAATCCCACTTGACTAACACAAACTACATTATTAACTTATTAGTACTGAAAGCAAGCTTTCCCAGTAGCAGTATTGCCTCAAAGGGTAACTCCTAGCTGCAGTATTACTTCAAAGGGTAACACCCAGTAGCGCATGCCTCAAAGGGATACTTGTCATTCTAATTTTTTTTCCTTTTTCTTTTTTTCATTTTTTTTGAAAGGCAAACGAAAAAACCAAAGTAACCGTGTATAAGACAAGTATACCCAAACTAAGGATTGAGGGTTAGAATTAGGCCTAGAATGACAGACAGAGGACGAAGATCTATTATGCACATCATGCTTATATATAAGCTAATAGTCAAAGCACAATGGATTTAAGCTGATCAGAATAGTATGAAGCTTTCCCAAAGCCAGCAAGAAAAAACTATACAAGAATTGAAAAGTTTACACAAAAATAATCCCAAAAGGGGATGTGACCCCAAAAAGAAACACAAAAGGGTATGTGACCCCACCCCCACACGTAAATCTCACAATATCCTTATTGGGAGTCGAGGAGTCGCTACCACCTCAAAAACACAAAAAAATAAAGAAAACAAAATCACACAAGAGCACTAAACCTGCACACATATACACAAGCTAACACACTCCCCCAAAAACACAATCTCACCCAATCAGCAACTAGACAACACATATACACAAACTAACCACAAAAAACAAATGTATACCAATCCAACAACACCACCAGTCACAGAACACAAATATCCACAAAAACAAAAAAAGGGTGATCATAGCCATCAATGGCTCAACAACATCCCAAATTTCATCTCGAAATGATCACCAACAAAAACACAACTTAATATCCATAACTAAACACAACTTAATATTCACAACTAAACAAAAAGGAAAAGAAAGAAAATAAAAAGAAGGGAGACGAGTTAGAACGAGTATACCCAAACTATGCCATAGGGGCTTAAGGAGCATCAGCCACTCCTTGTCTCTCAAGACTCGAGCATTCAACTCGAATGCAGTCAAAAACTTGCAAGAGCTTGTCATGTGCCTATGCATGCATCTCAGAATAATGTAAGTAAGAGGACACAAAAAAGAAATAAGCAAAGGTACTTAGCATCCTCTTACACTTATCAAATTCCATGGAAAAATCAAAAGCATGATCAAAGAAAGTACTCCACGTGATCTACCTAGGCAGGCTTGTCCTCTAGGTATGCACAATAAGGGTCCAAGGAGGGATTATACCCTCTAATGTCCCCTAGGGACTTGTGAAATGAATGCAATTGAGGGGGGTGATGGGGAGGAAAGTGGATGAAATGGGCATCAACTAAGTGGTTCGGTACAAATGGAGACGATAAGTCCCATGCTAGGAGTGACACTACCCATCTCAACATCATCACGAAACTCCTCAAAAGGAGCCTCCTTAAGATATGGTGCAACCAATGTAAGTTTTTCTGACCACGAAAGTGAAACATCTTCTATACAACTAGCATCATCCTGAGAAGTCTCGCCCATTTCTAACCCCGTGCACTGAGCTAAAGGAAGGGGAGAAGCAAGTAAGATCGAGTCACTAACACTAGTGTCCATAGGTGTGCTAGAAAAGGATGGAGCAACAAATGACAAGGAGGTCAAGGAAGGGTCAAATGCTTCCACTTGGTCGATCAAAGGTGCATCATCAACAACATTAGACTCTAAGGGAAGGGAAGACTCATAATCGTCATAGAGACTAGCCTCAAGTCTAGGGCAAGGTAGACTAGGGTCGGTCGTATGCAATAAACCACACTCCTTCACCCCACTAACAAAGTGCTCATGTTGTTCATTCATTGTCCCTATCATGGCATCAAGTCTAGCATAACATTCATCAGAAACATCATATTAAAGACAAGAATTCACGTCATGGTCAAAAGATTGGCAATAAAAGCACATATCATGAGGGTCAGAAGAATAGTGATGGAATGAATCCCTAGCTCTCTCACATTGCCATTGATACCAAGCCAAAGATTCAAACAAATCCCACATATCATCAACGTTTAAGTAGCACATACCACCACAACACATGGACTCAAGGATGGCTCAAGTCTCATGTGTTACTCCCTCAAGTACAACATCACATATTTCCCATTTTTCATACTCAAAAAGCACATATTAAACACGATAATCATTCAATGTAGACAAGTATTGTCAAAAAGGTTCATGCTCAAATTGAGGGAAATAGAAAATAGTCATTATGATTTTTTTCAAATTTTAGACTTTTTATTTTTTTATTTTTTTTGGATTTTCTAAAAACCTAGCCTCGAATGCTCAAGTAGACCCCAATATTGAAAAGAGCCAACTCTCCGACAACGACACCAAAAACTCATTAGGAAAAGTTTTAATATTCATAAACCTCAAGTGCAAGGTGCATCGTTCACTACGAAAAAAATGGCGAGTAGTGACACAAATTTATCAACGTTTGATCCAAACGTTACTGTATAAATGACATATGAGGCGGTCAAAACCGTCGCTGCAATATAGTGTCAGTTGAAAACGTCACAAAGACTTGGTGGGACCATCAAAATTTTCAACCTTATCTATTCCCGCTGAGTATCGCTAAAAATTTTAGCTTTAATTTAAATTAAAAACTTTAAAGTCAACTGAGTAACGAAAGTGAGTGTAAGGGTTTTGGGCATCAGTTGGGGAAAAAAAAACCTTGAATCAACTACCAAGACACGGGGCTAAATCAGAAAACTAACCCACGCATCCCTACCTCTTCGAGTCTTCGCTGCTTCAATTCTCCATCTCGCTTCCTTTTTCTTCCAGCTTCAATTCTTCATCTCACTGCATACATCTTCTCTTACCCTTTTCGCAGTGCCTCCTCGTTCATCTCTTCGCCTTCTCGTGTGGTCTCTATCCCTAGAAATTTAGAGAGAGCAAAAGTCTGTCTGTGGGCTTCAGATTTCCCAAGGGTTTTGGGCATAAGTTGAAGAGGATCCTGACTCAATGGAAGTGGTGAGCAACTAAAATTAGTGGTCAATAGTGGTGCATTTCATCTCTCTCCCGTTTTGGTTGCTTAGCTGAACAGCGGTAAAACCCTAGATCTAAAATTACAGTTTGTTTTTCTTGTATCTAGCAGCATTTTGGTGTTATTGTTGACAATTGTGATAAAGTATTGATTATTTCATAACTTATCATTAGAATACCTCATCTCCATTGTCAATTCTTGGGAGCCCAAGGGTACCCTAAATCTTGACAGCAAAAGAATGCTTAGTTTCAATGTTCTTGGCAAAATTAAGTTTTTCGAAATTTCCTTCACCCAGAATTGTTCCCAACTCGTATTTTGCAAGTAGGATTCAGACCAACATTATGTACTCTTCAACCTCTAAGCATATATTCAATCTCAGTCTCTCTCCAAAAAAACAAAGTGAATTCAGACCATGGCAAAATTTATCAGAATTGGTATAAACCAATTGAAACCAGACTGAATCTTATGAAAATTTGGGGTTAAATAGATTTCCCTCATTGTACAGGTACCATGAGTAGCATTCTGGCTATCACTTTGGATGTTTTTTGGGTTAATTGGTAGATTAATGTTGCAGCATTCTTTCAACTGAAATGAAAAAGCAGTCATTTGCCTTGTTGGTGTACTCTGTTCTTTCTTCATGACAACCTCTTGGTTTATCTATACGTTTTTCTTTTCATTCTGCTACTTTATGCTAGTTATATATGAAATTGTTGTAAATTTTAGAGCCTCTTAGTGTTTTCAACTTACACCAGAGCTTGGAAATTAACTGACATTCTCTTCCCTCTCAACTTTTCCAACATTTCAATTACATTCCATTAAAGTCACCATAAGAGCAAACCCAAATCATTGTAAATCCCCATCAAATGAGCTTAATATCTTGGTAAATTAACTGTCATGTTAATTTTTTCGTTTATTTTTTCTTAAATTTAATATTTTTAGAATTTGACTAATTTTAAATTTTGACTTTTCCTTCCAATGCCTTTAGGTCTTGTGGTGATATGATCTATTTTTCGAATCCTAACAAATGATCTGCTCTATTTTTGTCCTCGTCCATAAATAATTATTTATAATTTATCTAATTTTCATCATAGTTTTGCTTTTTCCCCATACCCTAAAGATATTTAACCTTTAGAACACCATGTCAATTTATAGAAATCCAATGTAAAAACAGTTTGCAGAGGTTACTTGTAAGTATATATATAAAGTTAAGCAGATGAAGGTCAAGCTGGAATCAAATGGAGATGATGCTTAAATTTACTTTTTTTATTTATAAAGCTATTTTTTTGGGTAAAGATGCTAGCTAAAACTAACACGTGCCACTAATCTTTAGTTGCTTCAACCCTTATTTTCTTAGTCAATTTACAATGGTTGAATTTAAAATTATATTTGAGGGAACAAATGTCAAATTGCTTGAATTAACTTCTGGTAGTTAGATTCATGAATGTTGATTTGTTTAAGTTGAATTTAAATAAATTTCATCTCCAGTATCTATCCTACTTTCCTTCGAACAATTATCACAAAAAGTATTTACTTTATATTCCCTTGAAAACTTGAATTTATCAATTTTGAGCTCTATATTTTCCTTGGTTATATGTTAATAGTTGAAAAAAACATCCTTCAATAGTCATTATGTTTTTGCTACAGGTAAAGGTATTCTTATATTTTAAGGTGCGTGTAAGGGGGTTACCCATTCTATAAGCACGTACGATTGTGTAAAATGTCTTGATGAGTGTTTTTTTTTGGGGGTTTCATTTTAGGAAATAAACAAATGAGTTGCTCTTATTTATAAAAGTTTCAACATTTGCATATATGTACTAAGGGCATTTCACATTGCAGGTGGCTCTTATGTATATTTACAGCCTTTAGTGCATGAGTTGAAAATATTATGGAATGGCATAGACGCTTATGGTGTTTTTGCACAAGAGCATTTCACATTGCAGGTGGCTCTTATGTGGACAGTGAATGACCTACTAGCCTATGCTAATTTGTCAGGTTGAAGTACTAAGGGTCGCGTTGCTTGTCCTAACTGTGCAGATTCCACCCATTCTATCTGGTTAAAGCATGGGATGAAGTTTAGCTATATGGGTCATAGAAAGTGGTTAGAACCAAATCATCCTTATCAATTTCAAAAAGACTTATTTGATGGCACAGTTGAGCGTGGAGAACCTCCACATCCACCTTCTGGTTTAGATGTCCTTAAGCAATTAAAAGGGGTTACATTTAAAGATGGTAAGGGATATAAAACATCAAAGAAAAGGAGATGTGATGCAATAGGACTAGAGCATGTTGATGGTATGCACAATTGTGATGATGAGGAGATACTAAAGACATTGATGATTTCATTGAAGAAGACATTGATGGAGAGCAAGTATTGTGGGAAAAGAAAAGCATTCTTTTCGATTTGCCTTATTGGGAGCATAATCTTTTTAGACATAATTTGGATGTGATGCATATAGAAAAGATGTATTCTGGAGCTTTTGGAATGTTTGGCACAAATCCAATGGCAGGGGCTAATGACTACGCCTATGCTCCCACTATGGCAAACACACAGGTATGACTTGAGATTGAATTTTTTTGGACACTTGGAGATCCATTATTGTTTGGTTGGTATAGTATGTTGCTTGATATGTAGGGAGATTGCTATTATCTTCATTTGTTAGTGGCTCCCCTAGATGGACATGTTTGGACATTTAGAGGGAGGGGGGGATAAGGAATGTGAAGATCAATGACATGTGAAGTACCAAAGTTGATTTACATGTATATGTCGTGTTTTTTATGCAACTTTTTGGTTTATGCAGATGGTGAAAGTTTGGCTCTTTTGGGGCAGTTGCTGCTTTTCTCCCTTGTGCTGCCTACTTGCGTGCTACTGTCGGTCCTTGACTTGGATTAGCGGCCATCTTTCTTGCCTTTCTTGGTTCCTTTAGCTTCTTTGTAGTTGGTTTATGTTCGTCACACCTAGGTTTTAGCTATGAGATGGCTTCCCTGCAGAAAAAAAGGGTTACTCATCTTGGTATTTTTGGCACTCAATTCCCAGGTGATTTTATAGTATACCACGCACCTCTGAGGTCTAATGCTCTTGGAGTTCTTTTCAGAACATGGGGCGGTACCTTTGTCTAACATAGGTTCCGCTAACTTTGAGGTAGACATGTATTTGCTTTTGATTGGCCTTTGAAATGCCAACACGCGAACTCCATCAGGATAAGATAACTGCACAAATATCTCTGAGGTGGAAGAATGGGGAGTCAACTTACGAGTTAATGCTGATTGACAGTATTTGTCCTTTCCTTTTTGTTTTCTCTTTCTCTGTTCTCACGTAACTCGTTTCTACTACATTGATCACTGGAAAGCAAATCACGTCACTTCCCACATGCTGTTCGCTTTCTTCTTTGGGTATAATTTAAAATTTAAACCTTTTGTTCTACTATAAAATGGTATTTTGATCGGGAAATGTGTTTCATTTGATAACCTGTAGGCCTTTCTTTGACTTTTGGAGCAAGCCTGTTAAGGGGTTTTTTTCCTCCCTTGGGTGCTGTTTTGTTTTGTTCTTTTTTTTTTCCCTTGGGTTTTGTTCTTTATCTGCTGGCAGACCACGTGTGACACATTTTGTTCTATTGTATGTTTGATATTTCATTTACCTGCAAGTTTGAGTTTTCTTCTTGCCTTATTATGATTATTGGGGTTATCAGTTTATGGTCTTCTAGAGTTTCTTTTATGAGCTATAATGGACCTTCAGGTCATAGAGATTTCTTCACTTTGGCTTAATTTTGCATTGGGTCCAATGGATTGAAAAAATATTTTAGTCCCCTTTTAATTGTTGTTAGTCTATTTGTTGTGCAAATATGATTATTTGTGCAAATTCTTTTTCTAGAATTTCCATTCTTTTTATGTCTGTTTCTCCTTACCCTTTTAATGACTCTATTTGTAGGCCCCTAAAAGTGCTAGTGCAGATGGCAGACATGTTTCAACAGATGATAGTCTTGCTTGATTGAAGAAGAAGAATATGAGGAAGGTCAAATAGATGCATTGGTCACCTTTTTTGGATTGTATTGTTTCAAGGAGGAAGAATACAACCTAGCTAGTCATTTTTTGGAATTATGGTTGGATTGTTTTTGGACATATACATTCTTCCAGCTAGTCATAATTGGAAACTATATATGGTTGGTTGCTTTTAGACATCACATACTCAAGAAGGATGTGTTTAGGATTTGATTAGATCAAATTTTTTGTATGACATGATTATGAAATTGGCATACATTTCTAGGAGGTCGAACGATTCTAATTACTATATATATGATTTATGTTAATTTACGACATGAGTATTGGTGTTGTAATTAATACCGTATTGCTTTTTCTCTTTTTCTATACAATTGATATATATATATATATATATATATATATATATATATATATACACACACACACACACACAGATACAGATATACTATATGTGTTTGGCCAAGGATAGGTTTCTACTGGGCGCTTCAGAGAGAGTTTATTAAATTGTTTAAAAAAAAATTTTTTTTTGGGCCTTGTGACGTTTATAGGCGCAGTACTAGTTTGTGTCAAACTTAAGCATCACAAGTCTTGCGGCGCTTGCACATTGTCACATAAATTCTCAGTGACATGCTGGGGTGCGACGGCTTGCATAAACGTCGTTTTTTAAATTGTGGCGTGTGTAGGCGCAGTTAATTTGCCCAATTAAACGTCCCAACCTCGGATTTTTTTTGCAGTGGTTGAGTACTTTGGGTGTCGTTCACAGGGAGTTGTGTTTTCAACTACCAGAACAACATAAAGCGTCTTAAGTTAGGCAAAACAAAAGGGGAATAAAAAATAGAACTAAACTAATAAAACAAACAAAAGACTTCGGTTATGATTAAACCCTAGATGAACCAACTAATTAAGTCAAACCCTTACCTTCCCAAGTTATGCTATCATCCAAGGATGATCGGTTGCATCATTAAAGACCACCTAATCCTTCTCTTAAGGGTCTTAGGCTAGTCTAATTGTTCTAACTACCTATTTTCATGGGATTAGCTTAATTAAATTACAAGATTGACAACCCTAGACCTAGCTAGTGACCGAGACTATTTTCATGTCCCAATTCCGGCTATTCACTCTACCCACACTAGACAATCAATATCACCTTTCAGCATAAGTCAATTGCCCCAAAATATGGATGAAAGCTCCTTCAAGCATTTCATCGAACACATGGTGGGCGTGAGAGAAAACCCTAAACTCTAGTATAAACAAGATGGGTGAAGGCCTATAACAAGATCAATTAGCCATCACGAGGCTAATTACAATCAAAGCAACACAATCTAGCCACTAAACATCACAAAAGTATATAAACAAAATATGAACTTAAATACACAAAATAAGAGAGAAAGAGGAGAGCAAACTTATGCTTGATTGAATTGAAAAACGAAGCCACAAGCTTGAATCAAAATTAATCATTTGATCTAACCTGATTACACTACTTTATTCATCGCCTAATGGGGTTTGGAAGTGTGGGAAGGAACCCTAAATCCCCCCCCAAGAATCCAACGAAGAGTCCCCCAAAATAACTGGCCGAAAAATCACTTAAATCACGCATTTGAGGGCCGGTGCGCGGCCATGCCTCGACTCACGGCCACCACGCATGGCCGTGCGTGTGGTCGTGCCACCCCTGCACTGCTTCAGCCTTCATTGCACGACCATGCCTACCTTGTTGCACGGTCGTGCCCTCTTCTTGTTAGCTCGCTTTGGTTCTCAGGGCTTCGTTCGACCTCTATTCTCTTTGTAATCCGTCTTTAAAGTTCCCATTTCTGTCAAAATTTGAAGATTTCTCCTGAAAGCAAGATAATTCACTTATAAGTATAATCGAATCAAAGGAAGTGAATTTGACCCTTCCTCACCTGAATTCGACATGAAAACCATGAGAAAAATGGATCAAGTGGGGGCTACAATGAGGTCAAATATAGGTGCAACATGCAACGTTTTATAAAACAAAATGTTGCATTACATATCTAAATGCAACACTTATTATCTGTTGTTTCACTAAATATTTAGCTGAACCAATGTGCAACAACTTTTAAAAATGTTGCATGTTTCTTGTTTGCATTACTACCATGTATTCTCTAAGCTCCTTTCAACGATATTTGCAATTTTAAGGAAGAATGTAGAATATATAATCATTTTCAACAAAAAATGATCATTTATTTTTGAAACTTTGAATTTGGAAACTCTATACATAATCAAACACAATAAACATATTATAAATAATGCCTACAATGGTGCATATGATTTAGTTGTAACCCATGCAACGTATGAGTCAAAATACTAATTGTGTTTAAATGTGCGTTTAGGGTAAAATATATGGCACATAAAAATATATGTGTGAAAAAAAAAATATATACCTTCTATCAAATATTACATCTCATTAGTCATTAAGTGGCATACATGTATACAAGAACATTTTTAACTTTAATTATTCTATTCATATCCATTAGTGAACGAGATTTAAATTATCATATTGATTCATGTATTTTAATGTGTAGAAATAAATAGTAAAAAAGGAAAAAAGAGAAACATACACTGAAGCACACGTTAATAAATAATAAAATTCATGTATTTTGGTGTGCCCAAAAAAAAAGGTAAAAATGACCCATAAGCATATGCTAAGCTACACATATACTAGTAATACGATATTCATGCAACAACAACAAAAAAAAAATATTCATGCAACAAAGAGAAAACCAAAAAAAAAAAAAACAATTCACATGTTGAAAATTTTCACATATGAAACTCACATACTCAATTTTTATATAATAGTCATAATAACTTACAATTTATGCATGCATCTTAGTAATTTACTCATACTATTTCTTGTTCGAAATTTGGATAGCTGAAAAAGACAAGTTTAAACTATTTTTTCAGCTTGGATTGTACGGACTAAAGCAAATCTCTAAACTTCATCTGCTCTATTTCTGTGGAGCAATAGATGGTCTTCTATTTTTAAATCTAGGGTCAGTCATAACCAGACTCTTTGTAATTTTGTAATTCAGGTGTAAGGCTGCTAAATCGGACCCCCCAAATCCTGCCTAGTGGTTGGATTTTTGGGGATTTGGGTTTGGATATTAGTAATTTATTTGGTTTTTTTTTAAAGAAGAACAAACTTAACTTTAATAAAAGGAGGGGGAAAAAATCAAAGTATGAATATAACTTAAATTGCATATACTAAGTATATTTATGCATGCATCTTAATAAATTATTAATTAATTTTAAAGACATGACTTTTAACTTTTATAAAAGGGGAAAAAAAATCTAAGTATGAATATGTTGAGTTACTCCTAAACTTAGAATAAGTTGGACGATAGTTTGATGAAAGACAAAAAGAATTGAATTAATTATGAACTTAATGAATCCAAGGCATATAATGATGTTTAAATATTAACATAATATTGATTTGGGTTCCATGTGATAATGTAATATTAATCGAAATATTATTTGATATCAAAGGATTTTATTTGATTGGAAGAATTGCTCTAGACTATTCAAATTCAAAATTTATATCTTGAGAATCATTTAAGGATAATGTCATCTTGCTTCAACACTTGCCATGACAAAATGATATGATTTGATCTTGCTAATTCTGATAAGATAAATTAGAATTCTACTGATGGATATTATTGTATAAAAATCATTATATTGATTTGCAAAACAACATCAAAATTGGAAGAATGATGACATCCTAATCAAGAATCAAAATCTCTTGTTATTTCATTTGATTCTTAATGGATACTAGCTTCATCTATATTGCAACAGCAAGAAAATATTTTATGCAGCATCATATCAACATCTACTGTGGCAAATATTACAAGAAAATCAAAACATAATCTGCAGACCAGATTTCAAGGGCCTGAAATACATTTTCTAGATATTTTGGGCAGAAATTTCCTTCTTGGCTGATTGAGATCATGTTTGCTAAAGCCTATAAATAGAGGGCACGGGAACAAGAGCAAGAATCCAAGCAAGTTGAAAAAGCATTTAGTCTTACATTGTGATATTACTCTAAATATTGTATTGAGATCAAAAGTTGTAAGTGTGAAAAATTGTTCTTTATTAAGGAGTGAACTTAGGAGTTGTGAGGTCAACTCCCCCGAACTTAAATCAAGATGTTAGTTTAAAGTGTTTGGGATCTCTAGAGTGGGGTATCTCTGAGAGATTGTGAGAGTTCATTTTAATAAGAGAAGTAGAGTGTTGAATTCTAGAATTGAATAACTTTAGTCGGGAACCTAAGCCTGGTTGAGGCCCAATCTCGTTAAATATCATTGTGTGTTGTCTCAATTTAATTTTTGTTTTTGCTTTCAATTGTTAATTTTAAGTTTTTGCAATCACTCTATTCACTCCCTATAGGGTACGTGATTTAAATCTTCAGAATACAACTTAAGCGTATCATAATTATAGATGTTGGATATATAGCAACAACAACAACAACAACTCCTAGTGTGGGTCTTGCTTTCGCGAGGTTTAAGAAAATCCAAATGTAGACAACCTTAACCCTGCGCCCATGACACATAGAGAGGCCATTTCCAATAGACTCACATAAAAAGTTTTAAGAAGATAATTAGATGTTGAAAATCGGTTGGTAAAATAGTTTAGCAAACACAAGACCTAAATACTTAAAATAACATAAGTTAACATGGACAATAGATGAATGGTAAGAGTTTTGCATGCCTTGAGCAGCAAATGGTGACATACTACTAAATTAGCCAATAACCCTCTATGATTAAACAATTAGAGGCAGAGGGGAGAGCCATAGTTGCGAACAGGCGACAAGCAAAGAAAGGTGCAATAATAATCACCATGAAACCGTCTCAAGAAAAATTTGTGTTTAGCAAAAGATAAATTTATTTAACTCTACATTTTTCTTTTATTAAAAAAATTTAAGTAGGTTGGACATCAATCAATTAGCATATTAGCTCACAATATAAGATTCAATAAGCACTATATAAATTTTTGTAAATCTTCCTCTAATAGAGCCCTCACATCGATAAAGGAAACTAATCAAACATGTAATTTATTTTTCTTGCGATCACAGTAATTCCTCACCAAGTACGGAAACTCCTAGCTACTAGCATTTAGGACTTGTTTTTTTTCTTTAGTAGATCTCCTTTTACCAACTTCTATCAAATTTTATCAATTTTATCAAATCTAACAAAGAATTTTGATCCTTTCCAATTTTAAGAAATTTCGACTAACTTCTACCAATTTTTACTAATCTTTTTCAAAATTTTAAATTTTTTTTTCCACTTATTTACATTTCTTACGAACATCCTCCAACTTCTATCAATTATTACCAACTTTTATTATCTTTTAACTTACCTAATTTTTACCCATTATTTAAAAAAATATATCAACTTCTATTCAATTTTATCAGTTTTTGTTTATTAATGAAAAAAACATTATAGACTCTTGTTGGTCAAAGCTACTGCATAATTTTACGTGTAAACTATACTATTATCATCATTCCTCACGTCATCACATTGGTCGGCCTCACAACTTGACTAAGCACGTATACTATTATTATATAGTGTTACAGCATTATACTAATGCTTCGGATAAGCTATCCAACTTGTTTATTATTATATTATATATAAAACAAATCAATCGCTCTATTTATCATGTAGTTGTCAACGTGAGCGCAAAATCTGCATCTTATTCTAACTTGTACGCTTTCGATTTTATACAGGACGTGTGCAAACATGCAGCATGACGCTGGAGGAGCAAACCCAGCAGCTTACTCGCGAGCAAAAAAAGAGGAGAGAGAGAATGGGTGAGGCGAGCGCTCAACTCCAACGAGGGCCTCCTGTCTCGTGCCTCACAGGGAGCCTCAGCTTGCTGAGGTAACTCGTGAGATTTATTTTTTTAATTTGTTTAGATTATTTTAATTAGGTTTTTTATTTTTTTAATTCAAAAAGTAAAATTGTGTATTGTATAGTAGGTTGATAGATATTATTTTATTTAATGAGACAAAATGATGAGTCTTTTATTGCAAAAGGTGAAGATTGTGAGCCAAAAACCTGAAAAGAAGTCTGATGTGACAGTGTGAGGTCCCCACTGGTGAGCCAAAAAATAGGCTCACGACTGAATTTGCTCTAATAGCATTCTTAAACGTTCTAGATTTAAGAGCACTCCCAACCATAGTGTCATTTTTTGGAACTCAAGCTTGCCACATCAGCAAAAATTTCATATTTTTGGAACTTGAATGTCATCACTTCTCCAACCCATGAAACTCCAATTTTAATAACCCAATAAAAATTTTTATCATGGATCCACTTTATAACACATAATCTATTTTTTTAATCATATAAAAATTATAAATTAACTCAAGAAAAAAGAAAAAAGAAAAACAAATAATAAAAAATTCTCAAAGTTACACGCATGAAGAAATACCAACAGGTTCCTCCATGCATGCCCCAATTTCTCCCATGACTGCCAGAGAGCCATTGCCACGCCAGGAGCGGATATACTTATTGACAATGCATGGCTAGAATTTCTAACGTCCACCAGCTATGTATGGTTGATGTAAAAGAGTCCCCCCAGGTTCATGATTGACAGGTCGAATATTATTCATTCATTGATTAATTAAATTTAATTTAATGGATCCTTAAATAATTTGAGGAAAAATTATAAGATATTGGGACGTTAGAATCTTATTCTAATACGTACTTCATATCATTTCAATTTTCACAGTAAAAAAATATACAAACTAAACATCTATATTAGAATTCATACCAAACTTCAGAGATTTGACGTATGTCTGTCTTAAACAAAATATACATTTTTTAAGTCTTGCTGAATAGAATTAAAAACCTTCCATTTTTAGACAAGTTCTACTTACGAAGCAGCAGTTCACCTCATTTCAACTAGATAATAAAGGCCAAACAAATTGTTAGCTTACTTTAATTAAAATGTCTGCGAATCCTGTAGCCGTGACGTTCCCACCTCATCTAGCTGCTAAACTGCTAATCCTCTTTGTTGCTATTTCAATTTGATGCATTCCAGAAAGCAAGTTGGTAGTATTTCATTTTCCGTCCTTGAGCTGGCGGCACGTACCGCTGCCATTCTTGACATCCTTGACCTTCGTATCAACACTTTGACTTTTCAATAACTACACCCTCTTTAAAAGCTGCTCCCCATCCACAACACATTATTCCATGCATTCCAAATCCAACATGGCTTCCTTCATCTCTCACCTCCTCTTCCTCCCTCTCCTCCTCCTCCTCACCTCCCCCTCCACCGCATCGGCCGCCTCGTTCCGGCCCAAAGCCCTCCTTCTCCAAGTCTCCAAGGACTCCTCCACCCACCAATACACCACCACCCTCAACCAAAGAACACCCTTAGTACCCGTCCCTGTTACCTTAGACCTCGGGGCCCAATTCCTCTGGGTCGACTGCGACCGGGCCTACGTTTCCTCCACGTACCGCCCGGCCCGGTGCAACTCGGCCCAATGCTCCCTAGCCAACTCCAAGGGCTGCGGCACGTGCAACGCACCTGCTCGCCCTGGGTGCAACAACAACACGTGTGGCCTCTTCCCGGAGAACCCCTTCACCAACACGGCCACTGGCGGTGAGCTGGCATCCGACGTGGTCCAAATCCGGTCCACCGACGGGTCGAACCCTGGCCCATCCGTAACCGTACCCAACCTCCTCTTTGTCTGTGGGCCCACGTTTTTACTCAAAGGTCTAGCCCAAGGAGTACAGGGAATTGCTGGGCTGGGCCGTACTAGAATCTCTCTTCCGGCCCAATTCCCCGCCGCATTCAGCTTCCCTAGAAAGTTCGCAATCTGCTTACCCTCCACCCCACGCGGAAACGGCGTCGCTTTCTTCGGCGATGGACCCTACAAGTTCCTCCTAAACACCGACGCCTCAACGGGGCTGATCTACACTCGCCTGCTCGTCAACCCCGTGAGCACCGCCGCGACATCATTTGCCGGCGAGCCATCGGCGGAGTACTTCATCGGAGTAAAATCAATCAAAATTAGAGACACCGCAGTCCCCTTGAACACAACGCTCCTAACCATAGACAGTAACGGTAACGGGGGTACGAAGATCAGCACCGTAGTACCCTACACGGTTCTAGAAACTTCCATCTTCAAAGCACTAACGGAGACATTCATCAACGTGATCAAAGACGTCCCAAGGGTGAAGGCAGTGGCGCCTTTCAAGGTTTGCTATAAGGCGAGCTCGTTCTCTAGCACGAGGGTTGGGCTCGGGGTGCCACAGATCGACTTGGTGGTGGATGGAGGGGCGGTGTGGACGATATTCGGGGCAAACTCCATGGTGGAGGTGGCGGATAACGTGTTCTGCCTTGGGTTCGTCGACGGTGGAGCGAACCCTAGGACGGCCATTGTCATCGGAGGGTATCAGTTGGAGGATAATCTGGTCCAGTTTGATCTGGCTCGGTCTAGGGTGGGGTTCAGTTCTTCGTTGTTGTTTAGGCAGACCACTTGCTCCAACTTCAACTTCACCTCTAATTTCTGATATTGAATGAAGTCTAAGTAAAAGGCATCAATAATGCATGTAGTACGTCCGTCCGTTGGCCAGCTGCTTCAAAAGTTTATAGCATTTAATATTGATTTTTCTATTGTAATATTGTGCGGAGGAACGGCAAAGAGCTCTGTGATAATGTGTGCTCTGCTCTGGAAATAAAAAAGTTTCATGACTCAAGAATTTTAATGCTTTTTGCGGCCCTCTGTCCTGCTACAAGCATAGTAGTTGGAGATTAATTAGAATCAAAATCAAATAAAATGAAATTAAAGAAGTACAAAATATTATCTTTTAGTTATAACATAAATAATTTAGGTTATTACAAAGTAATTAATTTAAACAATAATTGGACATATTTGTTTCACTAAATATATAATGGTGTGACTTGCACGTCTTTAATGTTACTTTTCTTCCAAATTGATTTTTTTTTGAAGATTTTATAGTTGTTTTATGCAATTTCAGACCCATTTTTTAACTTCTTTGTCATTTATAAGTTCTATACGCTATTATTTTCAAAGACTAGAGAGAGAAAGAAATGGTATTGTTGTTTAATTTGTAAGGGGATTCAGTAATAGACTATTCAATAAAAATGACTAATTATTATTGTTAATATTTGGGTCAATTGGACGAGTTTGAATTTTAGTAGGGTTTGATCCACTAATTTGTGGGTTTTTTGGGTTCGGTTTATTTCGAATTTGTGTCTAGAAAATTGTGATCAAAGCCCAAGTTTTTGGACGGATTCCGATTGGGTTTCCAGGTTGAGTAAATAAGGATATAATATTCATCTCAATCGGCGGGTTTGGGTTTGGGTTTGGATTCGACCTACTAATTTGTGAGTTTTTATTTTAGCTTCAAGTCAAGAAAATCATGTTCAAAATACAAAATTTTTAGGCTTATACGGATTGAATTTTCATGTTGGGTTAGTTTTTAACTTTTTATCGGGTCTTCATGTAACTATCCCACATAATCTTCATAATAACACAATCTGAGACGTGGGGAAGGGAAGGTGTCAAGTTGTGGATTACAAGATCCATTCATGTTTATTAACTTCATCCTTGGTAACTAAAGTCTGTACATAACCTTTTCGTGAATTATTTATTTAAGCTATAAATCTCAAATTTCAGTATACATGAGTATGTTTTAGGCGAAATGGTGATACTTTGATGAAAGAAGAAGGTTGGATTATAGGTAAAAAATAATGAATGTCTCATTATTTAATATAATGATAACAAACATTCAAAGTTTTTTCTTCATGTAAACCTAGTGTCAATCTTCTATGTAATCGATGAACAAAAAAAATCAAATTGAATAGCATAAAATTACTAGTTCTCGACACTTATGCTAATCAATATATTGTTTGCAGTTAACCTTAGGTGAGGGGATGTAGCTTATATGGTAGAGCACTCGCTTCGCATGCGAGAGGCACGAGATTCGATTTCCCGCACCTCCATTTACTTTCTAAAAATCTCATAATTTTTTCGACGAATGTTCCGGCCGACAGCATCCGTCGGAAGAAGGCCGATTGGGATTGTGTTTCGAAGGAAATTGCAAGTTCATCAAACTGCTTTTTTTCGACGGAATTCTGATGAAATTGAGGCGGCCAACGGACTCATCCGTCAGATGCCAAAAAAAGCTCGGAAAAAATTTTCAATTTTTTTTTTGCGAATTCTGTTGGAAATTCCGTGGGAACCCGTCAGATTCCGTCGGAAATCCTTCAGCATTTTAAAATTTTATTTAAAAAATACAAAAAATATAGTACCCAACTATAAAAACATTTTCCAATGTATCTGATACATAATAAATTCTCATCATATTAGCATTAAATTGTACTTAATTAATAAAAAATTATATTTTTTAACAAAAAAGTAAAAAATGAGAACAACTTATCATCCTAACAAACTAACATCAACGTAACAAACTAACCATATTAACTATTAAATTTACATAATTACATGCAAACTAATTATACAAATTATTAAATTCAACTTATATACCTACATACTTAATTCACTACAAATTTGTACAAATTACATATGAGAAAACCTTCTTAAAAAGTCGACAACGAATGATGGCGGGAAGAGGTGACGGCGGTGGGATGGCAGCAACCGGCAATGCTCCCTCCCTCTCTCTCTCTCTCTCTCTCTCTCTCTCTCTATATATATATATATATATATATTTTTTTTTTACGAAATGAGCACCGAGAAATGAAACATCAAGCGAAATTTATAAGAGAAATTCCGACGGAATATTCAAAAAATTTTAAATTTTCCCTCCATTCAAGTCGGAATTCCAGCGAATTTGTTAGAATCAGTTAGAATTCCGTCTCAGACTCCAACAGACCTATTTTCCTTTGGAATAAGCCGAATTTTTAGTAGTAATTTTTCCTCCTTCCCAAGGAAATATGCAATTTTTCCTCAAATCATAAAACTCAAAGAATTATCCTCCTTTTATCGGTGAGATTGTTTAATTTGGATGTCCTTTACATTGATTTGTATGACCGAAGGATCCCTTAAGTGAAAATTCACAAATTACAAAGAGTAAGGGAATTGAAGGATACAACGTATAACCGACCGAATCGAAAAGGGAGGATCCTTCCAATTCGATTTGCCCGGCTGAATCAGAGAGGGCCTCTCCTCTCAATTGCGATTAGCTGAATTCGGAGGAACCTCTCAATTTGGCTACCTGACCGAATTGAAGAGGACCTCTCCTCGTAATTCAGCTGGGTTGGGCCGAATTAGAGAGGGCTTCGCCTTTCACTTCAACTAAGGCCTTCGAATTGGAGAGGGAGGCCCCTCCCAATTCAGCTAGGTCATCTGAATTAAAATGGCGGCTCCAATAACATCTTCTTACATCTTCTTACATTTTATATAGATTTTCTATAACATTCATTTATTTTGATTACAGAAATATGTATACTTTTTTAATTATGCTACCAATATACAAAATTTGTAAATATCTTATGAACACAGCATTTACTTAAACATAAAAACATAATATAACGACGTAAATTATATTTGAGTTTCGACATGAATAGGATATGTTATTATAGGAAGTGACCATACTTTTAAAATTATAGTACAAAGCTTTTGTTCATGTTTAAGTCTAAAGCATATATGAAAACTGTCAAACTGTATGCAGCGAAAACATTATAACTATTTCATTTGTAGGTTTATCAATGACAATTTTGTTGCTATCATTATACAATTGAATATTTGGTGGTCGTTCCAAATTTGGTTCCTTTGCTGAGATTGATATGCGCTTGTTATATGGAATAATAAAATTGTGCAGAGTACAACAAGAAACAATTATCTGAAGTTGCTGCGCCTGTCTCATTTGTGGCATTCTGTCGGCCAATATTTTCCATCTCCCTTTCAAGACTCCAAAAGTTCTCTCCAGTGTCATTCGTAAAGATGAGTGTTGATGGTTGAACCGTTCCTTCACTCCTTTAGGTGGGCCATTGTTGAGTTAAAAAATACCGCAAGTGCACGGCGTAGCTATAGCTAGCAACCGGCAAGTACGAGTCGTGTCTACGAGGAACTTGCTTTCGACTACCAAAACCAATCAACTATCCCAATCTAGGCCAAATCAAAATATGAGTTTATGACTAAACTAATGAACACAATAACAACTAAGAATCGAATGAGGGAACAGAATATTAAAGCACTCAGGTTGGAATTAACAACACGATTATGCTAGCTGAACCAATTACTAACCCCGCCGAACAATCCCAGAGATGCATCATGAGTGAATAGATTGCCAATTAAGCCCATCTCCTCCCTCTATCAAGGGTCGAAGACTAATCCTAGAACTATAGTCACCTATTTTCATGGGACTAAAGGTCACAGGATTACAACATCTACAATCTCTAATCCCAACTAGAACCTTGATTATTTTCATATCAAAATCCTAATTGTCTACTAATTCGCTCTAAGTGAAGGTTCCGTCTTTCAACGCTCCCCTAAACCAAAGTAATAATGGATGAATGCTCTCTCAGGCATTTCATCGAGCATGTGGCGTGCATAGTAGAAATCATGAACGCAAAAGCAAGGAAAGTAAGGGATTGGGGCTACAATTGATTCAACTAAACATAATCGGCTTTAATCCCAACCCAAGTCGGGAATTTAGCCACACATCACTTCACAATCAATAACCATAATTTCAATTCTACCAAACAACATTCAATTCACAAAAACTTAGAATAACAATAACGAGAAGAGAAGAAATCGGAAAAACGAACTTGAATTGATTGTTGCTGAAAGGTAGATCCAACTTTGATACCAATGAATTCAATACAAAACAATAGAAATTCAAAGCCAGAATATAAAACCTAAAAATCGCCTCTAAACGTCTGTGAAATGAGAAAACTAAATAATCCCCTAAAAATAGCCCGAGGAAAACTTAAGTCGCGCAGTTGAAAAGGTGGCACGGTTGTGACCAGAGGCACGAGCCCTCCGTGCCAAAACACTGCCGGAGTCATGTGAGCATCGCGCACGTGGCACGGTGTCGCCACGTGGTACGGTCACACCGTGCCACATGGCACGGTCGTGCCATTTGGGTAGCCGGCCTTTGTGCCGTGCTCGCATGGTACAGTCTGGCTTTTTGCCCCGGGATGTCCGTGATTGATCCATGGGACTCTACGCAACGCTTAATTGATCTCCTTTGCGACTTTAGATTCGCCTCTTTGACGCTCTTTTCTACCAAATATTAACTATTTTTCCGTTCCTTTAACAAAGCTCATGAAATTACAGAAAAACGTCATATGAGCGAAATATATGCGTAGGAGGTCAATTTGACCTTTCCCTGACGTGATAACTCATGAAAATGTAGGGAAAATGAAGTCAAATACGGGCTAAAATATGGTATAAAAATAGGTTTATCAATTCCCCCATGCTTATCTCTTGCTTGTCCCCAAGCAAGACTAGCATAAAACGCTAATGAAGGAGAGAAACCTATAGCAACGCTCCTCCTCAGGTAAAAGGTGAACGATCAATAAATCTGAATGACTTATGCATTGGAGGTGGCCAAGTCAAAATGTGAGACAGTCAATGAAATACTCTCATTCCACCCACTAATCACTCTACACTATGCAATACGTCAATCACCCCAATATTGAAGCACATAGTATGACAAGACATTCCTCAACAAATGGTAAGTAAGCAGGACTGGAAAAACCTCACTTTAGGAAAAAGTGGAACACTCCCCTCAATGTGCTTATAATATGTAGCAACGGTGCACTCAATACTCTATCCAATCAAGCAAACTACCATAAGATTGTTAGAGTTCTCAATTCTCCACCACTTGATGCAAAATGCAATATGCCAATCATGAGGACTTGCAAGAGGGTTTTAATGAGACTAAGGGCAATGGGTGAGAAGTGGAGTACATTTGGGAAGACTAGAGCTAATAGTCAAGGGACTAGAGAGCAAAAAACACTTCCACAATTCACATTAAATCAACGACTTCGCACCACAATTAAAGTTGGGAAACAAAGCCCACAACAACCTCAAGAGGAAATTTAGCAATCTCATTGTCGTACCCCCATGTCAAACACTTTATTCACAACTTCTCTTTTTCCTTGCTTTTCTCTCTTTTTTTGGACATTTCTTTTCTTTTCCTTCGTTTCCTCCTTTTTCATTCATTTCTATTTCTTTTCTTTGAAAGGAGAAAGGCTTGTGAATGGCATGGGGGACACAAACTTGAATCAAAATCCCCCCCAAACAAGCCACTAGTGACGTACCTAAGGTGAACTAACCTTCAAAGCAAACCCAACTCAATATGGAAGTGTCGCTCCACTAGACCTTGACAAGGATATGAAGAATATCGATAGGCCAAGTGTGTAGTGGGTAGGGTGCAGCAACAAAGACAGGGGCAAGGCACAAAGGGATAGCAAGGGGATAGTATACATTAACGGGTGGCTTTTTGGCTCATGTGGCTAAGTGAAACAAATATGCCTCAATCATATTAACATATGCACATGCTAAATGTGATTTCAAAGATAACAATACCAAGTCGAGAGATGCGATCATGGATGAGTCACACATGAAAGAGAGTATGAGACTATGTGTAATGAATAGTCATTAGGCTCAAAATCTCATAGGTAACTCTACCACAGTCCAACAACTTACTGCAAGGTATGTCCCACTTATCAAGGTCAGTCAAACCAAACCACATGAATCTCAATGGAAATATAACATACAAAACATGGCAGGGGAGCTATAGATGGCAATGTTAAAGTATAATTTCATAAGAACTCGCACAATAACATGCCACACTTCAACACACAACTCAACCAGATCAATCAATCACCACCCCTTGTGTTCTCTTCATAAGAGGGGTTTTCACACACATTTATTAAAAAGCAATAAAGCTAACTAAGAAAAGCAATAAAAGATATAAACGATAGTGAGAAGAAGGGTAAGAAGTAGTACCTGGAAAGCTTAGGGACGTCCAACTCGATCACTTCTTCTTTTGAGATGCAACATGTATCTTATATGCTCTAACCTACATGCTCTATTAAAGGAAAGAAATGCAAAGATACCCTAGGAAAATTATATGTCATCCTATCTATATGATGCAAATATAAGTGATGTCATTCAACCAACACATCAAAATCCACCATTTCACCCAAAGAACGATAAGCTCACCCCCCCCCATGCTTGAGATTTTCATTGTCCTCAATGAAAAGAACGTAGAAAAAGTGCAAGGGAAGAGGGAAATGCAAGGGTCCAAGGGTGAAAGGGGGAGGGAAAAGGGCAGGGGACACACACACTAGGTTTTTGTTTTTTGTTTTTTTTGAAAGCAATAAATGCCTTGGGTTGCCTCCCAAGAAGCGCTTGTTTAAGGTCCTTAGCTTGTTTAAACGCCAAAAACTTGTTGAGTTAAAAATATACCGCAAGTGCAGGGCGTAGCTGTAGCTAGCAACCGGCAAGTACGGGTCGAATCCACATGGAACTTTGCTTTCAACTACTAGAACTAGATTATTCTACCCAAGCTAGACAATCACAATTGGAGTTTTGTAGCTTAACTAAGGGAAACAAGAACAACTAAAAGATAGAATAAACAGCAGAAGAGTAAACACCTAGGTTGGAATTAACAGCACGACTATACTAGTCAATCAGTTACTAGCCGTACCAAGCATTCCCAAGCATGCATCACGAATGGATAGATTGCCAATTGAGTTCATCTCCTCCCTCTCTCAAGGGTCGAAGACTAATTCCAGAACTATAGTTGCCTATTCTCATGGAACTAAAAGTTGAAGGATTATAAGGTCTACAATCTCAAATCCCAATTAGGATCTTAATTATTTTCATATTAAAACCCTAATCATCTACTAAGTCGCACTAGGTAAAGGTTCCGTCTCTCAAAGCTCCCCTAAACCCTAATAAAGAGGATGAACGTTAATCCCAACCTAAGTTGAAGGATTTAGCCTACAATCATCCTTCCAACAACAAACACAACATTCAATTTAACAACCATGACAAACCTCAAAACAACCAAGAACAAGAGAGAAGACAGAATTAAAAACCTGAACTTGATTGAATGAATTCAAAGCAGCATAAACTTCAATCCAATAGCAAAATCCAAAGTCAAAACAAAACTCTCTAATGAAACCTAAAAATCACCTAGAAATGTTTGGGAAGAGAAATGTTAGGGTTTTAATTAACCGCAAGTGCACGGCGTAGCTGTAGCTAGCAACCGGCAAGTACAGGTCGAATCCACAGGGAACTTGGCTTCAACTACCAGAATTAATTAAACGACTCAAGCTAGGCAATCACAATTTTGAGTTGAAGACTAAACTAAGAGAAACGATAGCAACTAAAAGGTGAAGTAAATAGCAAAATAGAAGGCACCTAGGTTGGGATTAACAGTGTGATTATGCTAGCGAATCGATTACTAACCCAATCAAAAGTCCCCCAAGCATGCATTACGAATGAATAGATTGTCATATAAGCTCATCTCCTCCCTCTCTCAAGGGTCGAAAACTAATCCTAGAACTATAGTCGCCTATTTTCATGGGACTAAAGGTTGAAGGATTACAAGATTCACAATCTCTAATCCCAATTAGAACTTAACTATTTTCATGTTAAAATCCTAATTGTCTACTAAGACGCACTGGGTAAAGGTTTCGTCTCTCAACACTCCCCTAAAACCCAATACAAAGGATGAAATGCTCTTTCGAGCATTTCATCGAGCATATGGCGTGCATAGTAGAATTCATAGTTGCAAAGTAAAGGGGGAGCAGAGATTGGGTCAGTACAATATTCAACTATATATATTCGGCGTCAATCCCAACCTAAGTTGAAGAATTTAACCTACAATCATATTTCTAGCAACAACCAAAATGTTCGATTCAACAAACATCGCAAACAAAACTCAAGTATTCAAGAACAAGAGGTGAGAGAATTAGAACTAAGAACCTGGAATTAATCGCATGAATTAATCGTAGAAAGAACTCCAATCCAATAACGAATTCAAAAGGTATGATGAAAATAGAACTGTAAATTGAAACCTAAAAATCGCCTAAGAGCGTTCTGGGAAAACGAAAACTGAATAAAACTGAGAACTGAATGGAGTTAAAACAGCCCCGGGACAAGTTTTAAGTCGCGACGCGGAACGGGGGTGGCACGGTCATGCCCAGAGGCACGGGATGACCGTGCCAAAACTCTGGAAAATGCCAAAGCAAGGTTGTGCAACCGGCCACGTGGCACGGTCGTGCCACGTGGCAGGGCCACACCGTGCCATGTGACACGTTCAGGCCGTGCCATGTGGCGGCGGCGTGGCTTGGTCGGGTCTTCGTGGTTCGGCCCTGTCGTGCGTGTTCGATTGTCCGAGACTTCCGTGTGACACTTTTTCATAGCTTTTCTTGCCTTCTTGATACTCCTTTCTGCTAAATATTGTTCATCTTTCCGTTTCTTTAATGAAGTTCCTGAAAATATCGAAAGATGTTATATGAGTTAAAAGTATGCAAAAGGAAGCCGATTTGACCCTTCCTTAACACAATTAAACGTGAGAACGGGGGAGGAAATGGGTCAAATAGGGGCTAAAAATAGTACGAAATAGAGGTTCATCAAGAAAAACTGAAGCTCAAACTCCATGTCCCCTCAAAACAGCCCCGAAGGAAATTTAAGTCGCGACGCGGAACGGGGGTGGCAAGGTCGTGCCTCGAGGCACGGTGGCACCGTGCCAAAATACTGGCGAAACCACCCAAAACCGGCCACTTCATCGGTTCTTCGCGGTCCGGCTGTGCTGCGTGTGTTCGATTCCTCGAGACTTCTGTGCGACGCTTTTTCGTGGCTAATTTGCCTCCTTGGCACTCCTTTCTGCTGAAATTGTTCATTTTTCCGTTTCTTCGATAAGGTTCCTGAAAATATCGAAAGATGTTGTATGAGTAAAAAGTATGCTAAATGAGGCCGAGTGAAAACGCGGGAGAAAATGGGTCAAATCGTGGCTGAAAATGGGACAAAGAGAGGTTCAACAGCCATATTTTCTAAACAGTGGGATATGACGACAAGTTTCCTTTCCCATGTACGGAGCTAAATATCTAAGAGTATTTGGATATGTTTAGTCAATCAGATAGTATTTTCCTAAATAATTATGTAAAATAATTAGAGTTGTATATGGCAAATGAGAATCATCAAGGAATATGTTAAGAACATATCCTCGTGTACCTGGAGGGGGATGAGGAAAATTGAACTTAGGTTGAAGCATACTATCTCGTAATACTGTCATGTCATGTGCACTCCGCTCCCAACCGATGTTTAAGTAAGTGATCATCATGTCGAATAATACCACAACCAAGGTGTTCCAAGTGTTATGACCTGTACGTAATTGATGAGCAACATCCGCATCTTCTCCAAGTATTGCTTGCACAGAAGAGCTATCCAATGCTCCTATGCAATCCTACAAATATAAATTAAACATATGTTTAACACATTTGAATTAATGTGCACTGTTGTATCATTTATTTGAATGATTCATAAATTAAAAAGTTTTACCTTAAAGTACGGTCAATAATAGCTATGACTATCATCAATTTCTTCAGAAAAATCATTTAATATTTGGTAACTAGCTTAGTTAATGGTTTATTTTTGGTAACTAACTTTAGTTAATGGTTTAAGTAGTGCTCCAATGTACGAAATTTTCTTGACAAAATTTATGGAGTTTAATATATTTTATTGTTATGTAACTAACTTAGTTAATGGTTTATTTTCAATAAGTTTATTATTTTAATATTATTACTTCTAATCCAAAACATTCTTTATAAAACAAAGAATAATTTACTTTTTGGCACACTGAGGTTTGGTATAAAGATTTTCGAAATTCACTTTTTTAGATAAATATGTTCGGGACTATGTAGGTTTGGGTAATTATTTTCAGGGTACAAATGTTGGGGTTATAATATTTTTGGGGGACAAATATTTCTATTTCTGACCCTCAGCTTTCTAAAATTACAAATTGGTCCTAAGTATCCAAATATGATTATCTTAGGTTTTTTTTCTTCTTATAATGACTTTACTGGTACTAGTTATCACAATCTACAACTTATATCATAAATATTATATTTTATGTGATTAGCGGCCCACCATACTTAGCAAAATAATTAAAATTTAATTAGAGAGTTTCGACCATTACCTGAACTTAGTCGGCGTTGGACTCTGACGTTCCTCTGGCTTTCGCTTTACAAATATTACTAATCTTAACCCCACCTTTCTTAGATAGGCACAACACAGATCCGTTTCGTTTCCAACCTTGGACTGTAGTCACTAATCAAGTTTTATATATTTTTAAAGGATAGTGAGACTTTAATCAAGAAAATATAATATTCAAGACATAAGGTTCAATTGAATAACGTTCCCTACTAGGAAACTTGTTTTATTGAAAGCTTGAAAGTGGAAATATTACAATGGGAACCTTGAAGAGGGACTTAAGCTAAGATCATTAAAAATGTTTGCTCATAGAGAAATGAAGAATATTGACTTCTCTTTGGCTCAAGAATTCTTAAATGACCGTGTCTCTTCTTAGCACTTGACCTCTCCTTTTATAGAGGAGACGAGGGTACATAGGATGCCCTAACGGTTATAACTTCTGCTGGAATTTCCCATCCAACTATACAGTATCGGCAATGGCTGTCGAACTCTCTTTGGATCCAGTTCGCTTAGATGCAAATGTTTTTCCCTACAAATATCAAAGCCATTAGGCAATTGAGACTTAAAAGTCGACATTATGAAAATCACAAACTTTAGTATAGAAGAGATATACTCAATTTCATTGTCAAAACAGAAAAGCATCTTATATTTTGTGTGCAATTCTTGTCAAAAGTTCTGCTAACAACAACAACAAACTTGCAGTGTGGGTCCCACTCATGTGGTGTATGAGGAGATCTGATTGTAAGTAATCTTACCTTTACATGTTTGATTATTCACAGAGAAACTAATTTCAATAAACCCACAAAAGATTTGAGAAAACATTTTTAAGTTTTTATACCAAGAAGGAGCAAACACAACAAAAATGAGCAATTTGTAACAATAAATAGATACAAAATTACAAATACATGCACGCTCAAAAAAAAATTATTAGCATGCACAAGTACTAGAAACACATGACAGCTAAACAGCTAGATTCGCGCATCAGCAAATCCTACACCCCCAGGATCTAAGGAGAGGGCAAGTAGCAAGCTGCCAATTTTAATCAAAATGGTCTTTTAAGCAAATGCTCTGTCCTAGTTCACTTCACTAACCATTGAGAAGTCATCACGACTGATTCTATAGCAAATCAGAGACCTGAATATGAACAAAGGAAACTAATATTTGGTTCTCAAACAACTTATGCAAGAAGGTAAAAGTGAGAGATCTGAGTTCTCAACTTTGGGGGTTATTGACATCAATTTTCAAAGGAGTTTATTCAAGCTTAATACATCTAGGAGTATGTACTCCTGGAAGCCACATAAGCAAAATAAACGTTAGTAACAGCTCATATGACAAATACACATTGAAAAATGTGTATATATGTAGCAATAGGAGTACATACTCTCATATTTCAATAATAATTTTCCATTTTCTTTCCATGTACAAGATTTGTTGGCCAACGCGTCTGCTAGATGTGCCATTTTATAATGACCAGTTCGGTAGGCCCGTGCAATTGTGCAAGGCACTGATGCTTAAAATTATAAAAAAAAATTGAATAAATTGTTTTACATTAAAATAAAAAGATGAAGAAGATGAGCATGTACTTGGATGTAGCGCTGGTAAAAACTCAAATTCGAGTCGAATTCAGGTCGAACAAATAAGACATGTTAAAAGTTGGATAAGAAATTGATGTCCAATATCTGGTTAAAATTTAGAGGATTCTTCCAATTCGACTCTCCCGGTCGAATTGGAGAGGACCTCTCCTCTCAATTCAGCTTAGCTGAATTGGGAGAAACCTCTCAATTTGGCTAGCTAGTTGAATTGGAGCGGACCTTTCCTCTTAATTCAACTGGGTTGGATAAGACTAATTGTATTGATACTGTGTGTGCAATATTGATTACTCATACTGTAAGTGTATAAATAAAATAAATATAGTCGCCTTAGTAAGTCTAAAATGAGACTTGAGGAAGTTGAATATGACATAGGATTTCATATTGAAGCCTTATAGCCGAATCATGAGCATCAAGATTAACATCAGGTATGCTGATCAAGTGGCTCAAGTTGGTTTTTTAGGTAAAATCCAAACTTGTGATTCACATGGCATTGAATGGTAACGTGCCCATTTTGGCGGGAGTTATTCCATGTGTCACGGACAATAGTCTCACATTGGAAAAGTAATAGGAGGATCTTGGGCTTATAAGTAGTGGTATTGCACATATCATCAGACTGGCCTTTTGGGGAGAGAGTAATGGCCCCATGACAAGTGGTGTCAGAGCCAACCCAGACCCGACACCGATGTCTCGCCAAGCGCTCCGATGGGCGGGGTAGGCAGGGGGCCCCATCTGCGACGGGGCTTCACAGGATTAGGTGAGTGAGAATGTCACGGACAAGAGTTCCATATCGGAAAAGTGATGGGAAGGTCATAAACTTATAAGCAGTGGCAAGAAGAACAATGACAAGACTAAGGACGTGATGGTCTTTATGGAGGATATGCTTGTGGAGTTCACCAACTCCATGACTGCCCTAAAGGATAGGGTTGAGGACATGGACAAATGCATCAAGGAGCTCAAGTCCACGGGGGACATGGATGAGCTTCGTGGGGAGATGCAAACGGTTATGAGCTCCATGGTGGTCAATTTCAAGAGGGAGATCCAAGCCCTTCGAGCATCAGAGGCAGTTAAGGATGGTGAAATCCAAGGTTGCAAGGCCAAGATTGAGGCTTGCAAGGTCGAGGTTGAGGCAAACAAGGCAAGGGTCGAGGCTTTGGAGGCACAGATCAAAGGTGTGCATAGTCACAGTGGCCAATGATGGAGTCGTCCAAGTATCCATCGCTCCAAAGGGGAATGCACCAAGAC
>JACYFF010031958.1:10934334-10963126 GCA_017589665.1 Selenicereus undatus | reverse complement strand
CAAAATATCATCCAACTTATTCTAAGTTTAGGAGTAACTCAACAGGTCATATTGGTATGACTAGCTAGTTAAAATGGCAATGAACCCTTCTTGAATCCAGTATACTTTTGAGTTATCACCAACACACCCTGGAAAAGTGCTGAAAAGCAGACTTTAGATAGCTATCGCCTGAGATGAGGCAGATCATTTGTGAAGTATAAATGTGCGATCGGAAGCCCTTTGTGTTGGTTGAGGTACTTGAGGATAACACATTAAGACCCGAATATTTTGGATTGATAAACCAGCTTCAAAGACCTAGCCAAGTAGTTCATCACCAAAACAAAAATAAGTGGTGATGTTTAAGACCGCTCCTACTATAAAAATTCCCATATTGGTCCCCTTATCTTTTTTTTTAAAAAAAAAATTGTTAAACATGGTTTACACTTGACATCGTAAAATTTTTGATTGCTTTATTCAAAGTCCAAAGTTTCTATTCTAGGTTGCCTGATGCAAAATGATTGAATTTGTTTATCTCAATAACACAAGCAGCCTTCACCCCATGAGATGTCATTTATGCTATGCATACCTCTATTTTGGATGCCTAACTATGTCCTTGGGGGCTAGTTACTCTGTCATGATACAGTTAGCAGCCAACTTGCTCGTGGGAAGCACTGGCATGGTTTCTTAGAAATGAGTGATGCTCATATGAGCTCTATTGTGGGATTGTGGCAGTCAGGCCTGGTCATCCATCCTTGGTCAGTCTTTGTTTGGTTTGGCTCACAGAACTTGCCATCCAGGCCAATGTAGACGTTGGAGTGGCTTGGCCACGGCCACTGACTAAATAGGGCCAGTGTAGAACTTTTTTGTTTCTTTTTTCTTTTAAAATTTTATACTAAAAAATATTCCGGCAGCGGTCAAAGGAAATAAAATTCATATGCCCACATGAGCTGGCTTGTGGCCAACAGTCCAATGAGCTAACTGGGGCTTGAGTTGAACTCAGATACGGCCTCGTAACCCCACCAACCTTACTTGATAGCTTAACGTGGTGGGTTTGGTGGTGGGACTGATGGACAAGCTAACCTAGGCTGAGCCAGGCTGCTTGTCTGGTCAGCACTAGTTAACATTAAACTTGAATATGGATAATATCCTGGATGTAATGCTGACTATGAAGATTATTTTGTTCAGCCATTACTGGAAAATAACGTATCATTAGTAAGCGTTTCAATCTTATTGGCATTTTGCACTCCCTTCCTTGCGTTGCATGTGTTATTTCTGTTATTATTGTTTGGTATTATTGATGTAGGATGTACCAGGCCTTTTTGGCTTCAGGAAGTTTCAAAGCGGCGAGCAAATTTTTAAGTCAACTGCCAAAAGATGACCCCCGTGTTCAATTAGTCATCCGAGCATGTGGTGTGACTTACGGAAAGCCCAAGGCCAAGAGGAAGAGTCAAACTAAGAAAGAAGAGTTATAAAGGGATGAGTTGGGTCATTAGAGATGTCCTATAGTGATTCAGCAGGAAACCAAAATCTCCTGCATGCTTAGTGTATTGTTCCTGGGTAATCATCCCATTTCCTTTTAAATCATTATCTACGAAAAGGTTATGGCCTTCTCTTTTACTTCTCCGGGGGTCTAATTGCTAACTTGGCTCAGTGTAGTTTACTTTTTTGTTTTTTTGGGGGGATGTAAATTTTCACACAGATTAACCCTGCAAAAAAAGTAAGCTTAGTCATCTTTGTGAAAACCCAACAACCTATCCCTAGACCATGGATTCAAAATGTGGCCGATCTATAACGAAACGGCCGCATCGGAAAGGTTTTTGAGTTGGTTGAACTGCGTTTCAGCCATGATATGGAGCGTGATTTCCGCATGACAACGATTTTTCCATATCGCGACCGAAACTGCAATCGCGATCAAAACTGTATTTCGAATCCTTGCCCTTTACTAGCCCCGAAGGAGCAGTTTTGCTGGTTTATTCGCTCATTGCGATGATAGTTCTCATTCAAATTTCCTATGTGACTTATTTGAGGCAGCAATACCCTTGCCTCCCGAAAACCCCCCTAATCAAATTTTTAGTTTGGTAAGGTGAGAAAAGCTCTTACGGTTCTTGAAGCAGCCACAATTTGCATGAAATTAAATTTGTTCTGTGTGAAAAGGGTGCTAATTGCCTTCGAAGTTGTTAGCAATTGTAAGTCGGTCAGGCACCATAGTTCGCACCCTCTTGATCAAATCTTGTCAGATATTAATACTGGAATGCAAACTAGATCTAAACTTAAGAATTTTTGTGCTTTCTATGCTTTTCTTTCTAACATTGAGCCAAAAAGTGTGAATGAAGCTCTTGGAGATTCAGATTGGATCGCGGCTATGTAAGAAGAACTTCATCAATTTGAAAGAAACAAAGTGTGGCACCTTGTACCTAAACCTGCAGATAGAACAATCATTGGAACCAAGTGGGTGTTCCGAAATAAGCTAGATGAGCCAGGAACAGTCACTAGGAACAAGGCAAGGCTGGTGGTTCAAGGGTACAATCAAGAAGAAGGGATTGATTACGAAGAAACCTTTGCACCAGTTGCTAGAATTAAGGCTATTCGAATCTTAATAGCCTTTGCAGCTCATATGGAAATCAAGCTATATCAAATGGATGTAAAAAGTGCATTCCTAAACGGATACCTTAAAGAAGAGGTGTATGTCAAACAACCCCCTGGTTTTGAAAATGGTGATTTTCCAAATCATGTTTTTAAACTTGACAAAGCACTTTATGGTTTAAAACAAGCTCCAAGAGCTTGGTATGAACGATTCTCAAGCTTTTTACTTGAAAATGATTTCAGAAGAGGCAAGGTAGACAATACCTTGTTTCTAAAATCTATGGGGGAACATTTATTGATTGTCCAAATATATGTAGATGACATTATATTTGGTGCAACTCATCATGATTTATGCGATGATTTTTCAAATATGATGAGGAGTGAGTTTGAGATGAGCATGATGGGTGAGCTTAACTTTTTCTTAGGCTTACAAATCAAGCAAACTTCAAACGGCACCATGATCCCATCAACAAAAGTATATCAAGTAGCTACTTAAGCGTTTTGGGATGGAGTCAGCCAAACCCATAGACACTCCTATTTCTCCTTCAACCAAGTTGGTTATGGATGATGGGAGTCCCTCAGTTGAGGAAAAGCTCTATAGGGGCATGATTGGGTCACTCCTATACCTAACCGCTAGTAGACCGGATATTGTTTTTAGTGTTGGTTTATGTGCCCGTTTTTAGTCTAGTCCTAAAGAGACTCATCTTAAGACTGTTAAACGGATACTAAGATATTTAAAGCATACACCTGATTTAGCTCTATGGTATCCTAAAGGTTGCAATCTTGATCTTGTTGGATATGCTGATGCTGACTATGCAGGTTTCCTAGTTGATAGAAAGAGTACCTCAGGTATGGCTCATTTTCTTGGACCTTGTTTGGTATCTTGGGCTACCAAGAAGCAACATTCAGTTGCCATGTCCACAGCAGAAGCTGAATATGTTGCAACAGCTTCATGTTGTGCTCAACTGTTGTGGATAAGACAACAACTTAAGGATTTTTGTGTTGACACTGGATGCATTCCTATTTTTTGTGATAATACTAGCGCTATTAACATTGCCAAAAATCCTTGTCAACACAAAAGGACAAAACATATTGACATTCGACATCATTTCTTGAGAGATAATGTTGAAAAGGGTTTAATTTCTATGAATTTTTGCTCAACGGAAAATCAAATTGCTGATATATTCACTAAGGCACTAGCTAGAGATCAGTTTGAGAGAAACAGACTGCAATTGGGGTTGGTGAAAACACCCTGAGAATACCTGTTCTCAGAGGTAGATCAAGCTGATAAAAACACCCTATAATACCTGTTCTATTCCCTTGTTTGCAATTCTTGTGGTCTATGCTTAACGAATATGTGTAGTCTGTGTGCCATTATGATTATGTACTGCTGTCTTGGGAGATGGAGAAAGAGTAATCATGACAGACCTTGGAATAAGATAAGCATGTTCAAGAACAGGCGGCTCGAACAGGTATGCCTTAATTGCTATTATTGTATGATGCCTGCTTAAATTCTAGGTGTTCCCTAGGTGACACTTCATAACAGGTGGGGAGTTTAAAAACCGCCTTGCGTGTGTCTATCTTCTTCGTCTTGCTCTCTCTCTCTCTATCTCCACTGTTCTTGCTTTCAAAACCCTAGCAAAACCCTCAAGACCTCCTTGCGATAATGGCTTCCAAAACCGATTTTTCATCAATCTCTGAGAGTAACAACGTGATTACACTCTCAATTCCGGCTCCTCCTCGCCCAATTATCCACAAAACCTTCGGGTATCTCACTCGGCTAAACCTCAAAAGTGTTGGGCTTGAGTTGAATGATATTCCCTACCCCTTTGGTTGGGAATTAATGGTGTATGTGGAAACAATCCCTTGTCCCATTTCTTTTGCAGCAGGTGCTAGTTCTTTGGGCTTCCAAGACCAATTCTCGGAGAACTCAGAAACCATTGTTGGGGATTTTGAACCCTGTTCTTCTACACCACTCCCGGAAACAACTCAAAGAACAAGGGATGTGTTCTTCGATCTGAAGGAAGATTCTGGTGAGAAACTAGGAGAAAGTCATGTTCAAGGGGATGACTCTGTTCCTCTAGTCTCTCAATCTGGAGAGAAGAGGAAAAGGGTAAAGATGGTGGCTAGGCGCACCCGAACGCCAAGAACACGACCACAACCAAGGTCTCGCTCCTCTCTAACTCCCTCTTCTCCTCCTCAACCGTATCGCAAGTCTGCGAGAATTGTCTTCAGATCAACCCCCAGTTCCTCTAAACCCTCTGCACCTATCATCGAGGAGATTTCCTCTTCTTCTGAAGGGTTCTCGAGTTTTGACTCTGAGGACACCACCTTCAAACAAGGGACACCGATGTTTTCTGAGTCCTCTGAAGATCAAGCCCCTCCAAAATCAACCACTAAACCTGCTGTGAAACTCTCTCCTGCAAAAACACCCCCCAAACGAAAACCCAGAACAACCCCCCTACCAAAAGCTACCACCTCTGTTCCTGCCCCCAAACGCCCAAAGCAGTTCACTCCCTCTCCTATGACTGACAAACATGAGCAGTTGCTTAAGCGCAATGTCGTCAGGGGGAAGGTAGTGTCTGTAAGTTTTTTTGAGGAACAGGGTTTGTGGGTGTTCTTGACTAAGCTTCGAGCCCAAGGCTGGCTTGAGTTGTTTGCAAACACCCAGTTGGGGTGTTCTGTGCCTGAGTTGGCTGAATTTTATGCCAACTGCGAGGTCACCGAAGGGGTGGTGACAAGTTCTGTGAATGGGCAAGGCATCAGGGTTGATGCGCCCAAACTTGGGAAAATTCTGGGAGTGCCCTCACAAGGCTTTGTTGTGTATGTGAGGGAAGATAAAGCAGCCCTGGAACCAGCCAAGCTCCTGGAGGTATCCAAACGCCTCAGTCAGAAACAGGGTCTGAGAACACCCTCCTCTGTCAAAAAGGGTGATCTGATTCCTCCCCACCAACTCCTTTTTATGTTCGTCATTAAGAACGTGGTTCCAAGGGGTCAAGGGAGAAACTCAGCAGACCTTTTTGATCAGTGCCTGGTCGACTTACTAGATAGGGAGGAACCCATCAATCTTTCAGCTATCATGATTCGCCATATTGGGCGAATTGCGAACACCACCCGGGCTCATGATCTCGGGTATGGGTTTCTGCTGACGAAGGTGTTTGAGCACTTTGGCATAGTGCTCACACGGCGAATGGAGGCCCAAGTCATTGATGCAATCGGGATTGACACTCTGCTAGGGTGTGGTTATGAGTTTGGCGAAGGGTCCGCTTCCAAACAGGGTCGTCGACCACCTCGACCACCTGTTTCTGAGCAACCGTCCACCAAGGTTGAGGCTGTTCTTGAGGACAATGCTCGCCTCAAGGATGAGCTATCAGCTGTCAAGGCTGTTATTGCTGAGGAACAAGCCCTCTCTGCCAAATGCCATGCAGACCTGCTTGCTCTTCTCTCCACTCTTGCCCCTAGCATTCCTCCTCTGCAGATGAAACCCTCCTGCTCCCTGATCGTCTAGGCTGTTTTTGTTTTTTTGTTTTTGGTGCTTGTTATTTTGTTACAATTGTATTGCCTTGCTTATTAATGAAATATCTAATTGCAGTCTCTCTTGCTTGTTGTTCCTTCTCCTTTCTACTTGTTGTTATTGCTTTTCAATGATGCCAAAACGGGGAAGAAGAACCTACCTATTGACAATACATGAATCTCAACCTGACCTTGACTTACGTGGATCCCTATCAGCATTCAGCATTCATTTCTTTGTTTTGTCAATATGGTCACTTGGTTTGTCATCATCAAAAAGGGGGAATTTGTTGAGTTATTTTATTTAAGTTTTGATGATAACAAATCCAAGTGTAAAAATTTGTCCAAGTAATGTTGCTCCAAACACGATCTCCAAACAGGCCTAACTGGTGTTTGTAATCCTTATTGTATTAACTGGTTTGCTACATGTGAGAACAAGTCCTTAAAACAGGTTTCACGTGGTGATTCTTTATTAAGTCAAGAACGTCATCTCGACAGTTGATTGTAAGGCATGTTCCTGAACTCTAGCAATGCAAAGAACAACCCCAGCAAACAAGGTGGCCTTGGTGTTCACAGCAGCTCTACAAATCTTGGACAAGATGACTGTTTCAAAACAAGAAGTCTTGGGTATATAGGTTTTATTTATTTAGACTCTTGTTAATATGCCAATATTGAAAATGCTTTTAAACACCTCTTGAATCGGTATTCGCACTAAGTACTTCAGAACACCAGTTGCGAACAACCCTACAAACAGGGTGCCTAGGGTGTTTCTGAACTGAAGTGGTCATACCCGGTTATCTTTGAAAATTCATTTCGGTTGGCCAAGATCTCCAGTATACCTTCCTTAAACTCCAAGGTTGCTATTTTTCTGAAAAAGATATTTCTTGAAAATATTGTGGGAGATTTGCGAAAATAGGTTTTTGGGAATTTGCAAAAACTAAAAGATTTCCTTTGCCCATATTTTCGGATTTGATAAAAATTCTAAAGTTGAAGATTTCTGGTTGCTTTTTGAATCCTCTTCACGACTATGGGAAGATAAGGGTTATCTCTTAAGATAACAAATCCCTTATACTTTGGGAAAAAATTGTCACTAGCCGTTGGGGAGTATTTTTCTTGAAAAATTATTTTTCCATACTTAGCTGATTCTCTTGGTTTTGATCGTTGGAATTCTTGTTTAAATATAGCATTTTACTTCCATTGAATGATACATACACACACACGGTGATAATAGCAAGAAAAGAAAGCAAGAGAATATCTAGAAACACAACACACCCGAAAAAGCAAAATTCAAAAAGTGGTTTTTCTAGTGGAAAGAATTTTTCGAGCTACTCTTGAGAAAAGAAAAACTGATACAAGTTGTGTTTAAACCAAGCTTTCAATAGATTGGCATACTAGGACTTCATTGTACCTTACATCTGCTTAAGTCAGAAGCACCCAGTAAGGTGTTTTGTAACCCTGATCTTGAATCAGAAAAGTGAGTGAGTGGTCCTCAGTCGTGTGGACTTTGGACGTGTCCAATCTGGTGAGATTTGGACGTGGTGTAATCTGCCTTAGAGAAGGAGGTTACGTGGTTGCAAGGTGTAACAAGGTGTGTTACAATTGTAACGAGTTAAGCCCGGTTTAGTGAAGTGGTTAAATCCTACACGAGGTAGGTCGTGGTTTTTCACACCTCAGTTGGGCTAGAGGTGTTTTCCACGTAAAAATTGTGTGTGCTTTATTTTCCGCATTTATCTTGGTGATTTCCGCATTTGCAATATTTGAGAACACCCTCTGCAAACAAGTCACAAGGGTGTTTGTTATTTACAACGCGAAAATCAGACACCATAGTTCACCCCCCTCTTGTGGTAGAATACTCACGATCTTAACAGTTTAAAGTATAGATCTAAATAAAACTTAGGATGGGCTCAACTGGTCCTTCATTCAGGATACAATGCTTGAAGTGCAGCTCCATCAAATAAATAATTTAAGGGAGATTTCGAGTGAACCCACTGTATCTTTACTTGTTTAATTTGTTGTGTGCATGGAATGGCATACTACGTACGCTATGCAAACTGCAAAGATATTAGAAGGCCATAGATTCGACCTTGTTTTTTTTGGGGGGGTGATAATTAAAAGGCCCAAGAGAAGGGGAGACGAGGCAAGGTATGACTATTCAGGAAATGTGGGATGGTGGTCGGAGGAGTTTGCTGGCCTTCTTCCCGCTTGAAGCGCTTAAGAAAATTGAAGCACCTAGATTAGGATATGATAATTCTGATTGATTGTATTGGAATTCATCTCCAAATCAAGGCATCACCATGAATCAGCCCTAAAGATCACGAGAAATGAAGACTTGGGACCGAGAGATAAGTGTAGGAGTATAGCTTAGCGAGCCTGAGATCGGTGTTGCAGCATTTCAGACTGTTTTATGGTGTTGCTTCATGGTAGGTTATTGACAAATGCAAATATATTGGCAAGAAGGCTCTCAAATAGTCTAATGTCAAACATGTGGAGATGATGAAAAGACCCAGAGCCATCTCCTATACGTCAGTGTCCATTTGCAAGGAATATGTGCATGATTGGAAGTAAAAGACGTGACAGATGATATCACCATAATATTGATTCAATAGTCTCCTGATGCTACCTGTATACACCTAAAAATGATTTATTTTTTTTTATATAGTACTCGATGATGAAATTTATGACCCAATTTATACACTCGTAAACCCAGCAATGCTATATTTGAACCTAGTCTTAATTTTTAACCATTTTGAATCTATGCTTGGGTGTAGGCATTGGACCGCTAAGGAACCCAATTAGGTTTCTAAATTAGGTTGATTAGAAGCTTGACCAGGTTTCGATTTAAACTGTTGTTATCCTTTCTGTTGAAGTGTATCAGATAGTTACAAGTTTGAACAGGTCTATCCACTTGGACAGAAGATAAAGCAACCAAAAATTAAAATTTTTTCATTGAAAATCAACTTTCCCTCCCATTCTATCCAACCAAATCGTATCCTTTTTTCTACTATAAATGGAGGGTCAAGTTTCAGGTATGGGGGACAATTGAGGAGGAATTAGTGAAAAATTAGATAGGAAACCGATGACCAACCACCCCCCCGGCCCCCCAAAAAGGATTGTAATCCTGCCAAATTAAAATTAATTGACCATGGCAATTTTGCTGGGTTCCTAGGCTAATCATGTCTGTCAACCTGAGGGCTAACCAACATTCGTCTCTTCTTTTTTCCCATCTTCCCTTTTTGTTTGTCAATTGATTTAATTTTGAGGATTGAGAAATTAAAATGCATGCACTTGTAATTTAGTATGCCTATCCGTTGCATATTTTGTTAGAATTTTTATTTGGCATTTGGCATGAACTATGGGTTTTTGTTTTGTTTTAACTTTAATTGTTAATACGTTCTTTGCATGTTTTCTTATAGTATAACATTTTAATTTTTCGATTGGACTAGTAGAAGTTATCAATGATGACAGGCGATGCTGGGATTCCTCTTATCATAATATTGTACCTCTGAAAAAGAGGGCTCAAATAGAAATTCAGATCCAAGTCAGGACATCGCAAGTCTGATAAGTTTTGCAAATACTACAGGAAAACTGGGCACATAGTTGTTGAATGCTACAAACTGAAGAATAAGAAAGAGAAAGACAACAACCATTCCGCAGAAGCTGCAATTGCTGATTCAGGGTCAGATGGTGACGTTCTACCCGTCAACATTGTGGACAACAGAGGCGCTACAAAGTGGGTTCTAGATTCTGGCTACACCTATCATATGTGTCCCCACAGAGACTGGTTTTCAAAAACAAATGAGCCGCTAGATTCAGATGTCGTCCTCATGGGTAATGACGCTCAATGCAATGTCGCTGGCATCGACACCATTCGAATTAGAGCTCATGACGGTATGGTAAGAACTCTTTCTAAAGTCCGTCATATTCCTGACCTGATACGCAATGTTATCTTCCTTAGCACTCTTGAATCCAACAGGTGCAAGTATTCAGCCGAAGGTGGAGTTCTAAAAATCTCTAAAGGTATTCTGGTTCTTATGAAAGGAGAAAGATGTGGTAGTCTCTATATTCTCGGTTGTTGCATGCTCGTTTGGGCCACCTGAGCGGGAAGGAAATGACGATTCTCAGCAAGCGAGGTCTACTAGGCAGCGAAGGTATGAGTAAGCTTGTTTTCTGTGATCATTGTGTGTTTGGAAAACAAAAGAAGGTTAGCTTTTCTACTGCCACACACCGTACTAAAGGTGTCCCTGATTATATTCATTCTGATTTGTAGGGTCCTTCTAGAATTCCTTCTTTTGGGGGAAAACGTTATATGCCGAGCTTTATAGATGACTTCTCTAGAATAGTCTGGGTTTATTTCTTAAGGGAAAAAAACGAGGCTTTTCCTATGTTCAAGAAATTTAAAGTACTCGCAGAGAACCATACTAGGAAGAAAATAAAGAGGCTCAGGACTGACAATGATCTTGATTTCTGTGAATCAGAATTCAATGAGTTCTGTGCGACCCAGGGCATCGCCAGGCATAAGACCCTAGTTGGGAAACCTCAGCAGAATGGGGTTGTAGAATGCATCAATAGGACTTTACTAGCTAGAGAGAGCTTGCTGTATGCTCTCCAATGCTGATCTGTGACATCATAGAGATTTTTGGGCAGAGACTATTTCAACTGCTTGCGACCTGGTGAACCGATCTCCACACTCCTCCATTGATTTTAAAATTTCAGAAGAATTCTGGTCAAGTAATCCTATTAATTACTCTATTTTGAAAGTTTTTGGTTGTTCGACTTTTGCACATGTGAACAATGGGAAGTTAGCACCCAGGGCTACTAAATGCATGTTTCTAGGCTATGCTTCTAAATCTTAGGGGTATCAGCTTTGGTGTCCTGACTCCAAAAAGGTTATCCAAAGTTGTGATATTACCTTTAATGAAACTGCTATGTTTTTCCCTAAACAGAGATCTGCTATCCTTACAGGTAATCCACAGGATGACTGTGAGAAGGTGGAGCTTGAGTTTTCTTCATATGCTCCTCGAGGTGGAGATAGTGTTCCTCATTCTAGTAGTGGGGACCATATTGAAGAAATCAACCCCGATATCCATGACACTCCTAGTTCTGAGGATCACCAGACTTCATATAGTTACTCCATTGCATGTAATAGGTCACGCAGGGCGATCAGAAAGCCTGCGCGTCATTCTAACTAATGATGAAGATGGTCTAATAGCATATGCCTTAGATGTTGCACAGGAGATATCTGAAGGTATTGAACCTTCTACTTACTCTGAAGCCATCTCCTGTCCCAACTTTTCCAACTGGCTCTTGGCGATGCACGAAGAAATGGAGAGTCTATACAAGAATGAGACTTGGGAGTTGTGTGAACTTTCCAAGGGTCGTCGTGCCCTAACAGCCAAATTGATCTACAAAAGGAAATAAGGCATTCTCGGGGTTGAGAATGCAAGATGGAAAACATGGCTGATTGTTCGAGGCTGCAACCATAAGAAAGGTATTGACTTCAATGAGGTATTCTCTCCTGTAGTACTCATACCTCCATTAGAGTGTTGTTTCCATTTGTTACTTTATTTGATATAGAATTGGAGCAACTTGATGTAAAAGCTGCATTCCTCCATGGGAGTTGGAGGAAAAGATATACATGAGACAACTTGAGGGGTTTCATAGTTCCTAAAAAGGAAAACCATGGCTACCATTTGAAGAAGTCTCTATATGGTCTGAAGCAAGTACTACAATAGTGTTATAAAAGGTTTGATGCTTTTATGATAAGACAAGGCTACACACGTTATCACTATGACAACTGTGTATATTTTCAACAATTCAGTGATTCCTTCATTTATCTGTTACTGTATGTTGATGACATACTCATTTCATCCAAGGATAAGTTCTTGATTAGTAGGTTGAAATCTCAACTTAACAATGAGTTTGAGATGAAGGATTTAGGAGCAGCTAAGAAGATACTTGGCATGGAGATACACAGAGATCAAAATGCCGGTAAGCTCTGCCTATCTTAGAGGAAATACATAGAGAAGGTTCTTGATAAGTTCAATAAGAGTAATTGCAAACCAGTTACCACTCCTCTAGCTGCTCACTTTAAACTATCATCCGAGTCCTATCCAACATCTGAAGTGGAAATAGAGAAGATATCTCACGTCCCATCTTCTAGTGCAGTAGGGAGCCTTATGTATGCTATGGACTGCACTAGGTCTGACTTAGCCTATGCAGTTAGCGTGGTGAGCCGTTATATGCATAATCCTGGCAAGCATCATTGGGAAGTTGTAAATGGATTCTTCGCTATGTGAAGGGTTCCCTTGACAGGTGCCTAGTGTTTGACAAGTCCAAAACTGTAACTTATGATGTTGCAGGGTTCGTTGACTCTGATTATGGTGGAGATCTTGATTGTAGGCGCTATACTTCAGGCTATATATATTCACTCTATGCGTTGGTGCTATCTCCCGGAAAGCATCTCCATAGCTTATTGCAGCTCTATGTACTACAGAAACAAAATACATTGCTGCAACTGAGGGAGTGAATGAAGCTACTTGGTTGAAAGGTCTTCTTACAGAGCTTAATGTTTCACAAGGTGTCACTACGATGTTTTTAGATAGTCAGAGTGCTATTCATTTCACCAAGAATGATGCTTATCACTCCAAGACAAAGCATATCAGCAGCAAGTACCATTATATTAGAGATACTATAGCTACAGGATACGTTACTATGAAGAAGGTGCATACAGCCGATAATCCTGCAGACATGCTCACCAAGCCATTTCCTATTGCTAAGTTCCAGCATTTATTTGGACTTAGTTGATATTCAGCACCTTTGATCCGCCCTTCGGGGCCCATTAGACGATGTGGTTGTCTCAGAGTTGGTGAAAATTGGTCCAAGGCGGAGATTGTTGGGTTTTGGCCCAATTTGCACTCCACGGCCCGTGGTGGACGGCGGTTGTTTAGTTGTAGTGGTTAGGGTTTCTAGCGGATTTTTCGCTCATCATACTCTTTATAAAGGGCACGTCTCCTACGTTCTTGACACACCAACAGAAATACCATTCAAGTATGCAATTCCACTTTCCTAGATTTGTGAGAGAGTGTTATAGAGAGTTTTGTAATCTCTAATCGATCTTCTTGTTAGAACGTATCGTTCTAAGATTGATCCTGTACTCGTCTTCTCTATAGTGGATTTGTAAGTCATCATTGTCCGTGGTTTTTCCCACATTGGGTTTTCCACGTAAATTCCGATGTTGATTTGTTATTACTCGTTTATATTTTGTGATTTATTTGTTGCATTCATTCAATTTTTAACCGATCATAACATTAGCACATAACAATAGAATAGGGGATTGATGATGATCGGGAACTCGAGCATAAAGAAATTAATTGTCCAAACTCCAAATGGATTCCACCAGATCGTATTATTCAATGAATCAAAAAGAAGGAGACTCTAGGTACTCGTCCTCATTTTTGTTTTGTCCCTGAAGAAACTAAAAATCAGGATGAGATTCAGAAAGTGGACTTATACGTGGTAGTTTCGGAATCGACTTCAAATTAGGCTCTTGACTTGCAAAAAAGACAGATCTTTGGTTGAATTCTGAGGAAAGTCCTCTAAAAATCAAGTCCGGAAAGAAAATTAGAAGAAAGGTTATCAAGAAAAAGAGACAGGAAAAAGGTAGACTTCGGTGATGATATTCATAAAAAGGAATAGATGTTTCGAGAATTAGGATAGTTGTAATGTATTGAATGATATGCTTGAAATGATAGTACCCCTATTATAGTTATTGCAGAAACATACTTTTGCAATTTCATAATTCCTTTGCATCCTCCGATAAATGGGCCTGGGGCCCTTGGGGGAAGGTTTATTTTCTTGTTGTAGGCCCTGTTCTTTTCAGTGGGAAATGAAGGTTGTGGGATGGGTGATTGTCGGAAAGGAGTGGAAGGAGTGGGTGAGTGTGTTTTTTATTTTTAAGTGTGGGAAAAAGTGGGTGAGTGTGGGTGAAAGTTGAATGTAGTTGAATAAAATTGAAGTATTAGTTATTAATATTTTTTTGTTTTATAATGTAATAATTTTATTGTGATAGTAATTAATGATGATGAAATTTTTTTGTTTTTGTTTATTCTGTTTTGTTCTTTTTTATTTTGTTTATTTTTTATTTTTGTGTTTTTGTATTTGTATTTTTTATTTTTTATTTTTTATTTTTTTTATTTTTAATTTTTAATTTTTAATTTTTAATTTTTAATTTTTAATTTTTTAAATTTTTAATTTTTAATTTTTAATTTTTAATTTTTTAAATTTTTATTTTTTATTTTTTATTTTTTAATTTTTTCTATTTTTTAATTTTAATTTTAATTTTAATTTTAATTTTCTTAAAATTTTTAATTTTTTTAGTTTTAATTTTTTAATTTTTTATTTTTTGTATAAATTTTTTATTTTTTATTTTTTTGGAATTTTCAGTTGGTTGTTTTTCTGGAATAAAAAAATACAAAAAAATTAAAATTTTAAATTTTTTTAAAAAAATAAAAATAAATACAAAAAAATTAAAAAATTAAAAATTAAAAATTAAAAATTAAAAATTAAAAATTAAAAAAATTAAAATTAAAATTAAAAATAAATACAAAAAAATAAAAAATAATTTAAAAAATAATAATTAAAAAATAGAATTAAAAAATTAAAAATTAAAAATTAAAAAATAGAATTAAAAATTAAAAATTAAAAATAGAATTAAAAAAATTAAAAAAATTAAAAAATTAATGAAAAAGAAAAAAAATAAAACCGTTCCATAACATTCAAAAAATTAAAACTGCTCATAATTACTATCAGATTATTCGTACACACAATTACGTAAATTATAAAAATTTTCCAAATATGAGAAATGGTTGTTTTATGTAGGTGTGAGAAGGAGTGAGTGAATGTGGGAAGGAGTGGGTGAATGTGGGAAGGAGTGATATTTTTTTAAAGTGTGGAAAGAGGGGGAAAGAAGTGAGTGAGTGCGGAGTGGGTGAATTTTCCACTGAAAAGAACAGGACCGTAATCCATACGTTGGCTTCCTATTATTGACATGACACCTATGCGGCCGGCGCCCGAAGGAGGGGTGTTTGCCACGTCATATTTAATTGAGGGATGCAAGAAAAAAAGTTGAGCATAATTTTATAAAGGGATTGTATGGATCGCCGACATTCTCTTTGAAATTGAGAAACTAAGGCCTTATTTTTTTTGTGGTTTAATAAATTTAATTTTTTTTTTTCGCACCTATCCACTTCTTTTTTCCTTTTTTCACTCTTTTTTACATTTAAATAAAAATATTATTTTTTTTCACTCTCACCTACTTATTTCTCCTTTTTCACACTTGTTCATTCAACTCTCATCCACTCCTTCCCTTTCTTTCTCATACTTAAAAAAAAATATCATTCTTACCAACTCTCACCCGCTCCTTCCCCCCTTTCCCACACACACTGATTCCACACGCATCATTTTCTATTGAAAAGAACATGGCTTAAGGTAAGTAAGGTTAAGTCAAGTCAAATACTTTAAGTACAAATTAGACATGATAAGGTCCAAAAAGATAAAAAGAAATGGGTAAAAAATCTGGTTTAAAAAAAAGAAAAAACAATTGAAGATTAAGATATGCTGTGCCGCGTGTGAGACTCATGCAACATGAAACGTTGTCTAGTCGATGGGTGTCATTTATTTGCAGCGGTCTTCCTCTGCGATTCTGCGTTCATCTGAAATTATGAAGAACTCCTCCATGACTGCCAAACTGCACTTGAAAAATCTGAACCTTTTTCTTCAAATTTTCTCTCTCCTAACATTTGCTGTTCCACTGCCAATTTCGCATGCCGCCACAATCGTGGATTCACTTCCTGGGTATCCCGGCAATCTCCCTTTCCGCCTGCAAACTGGGTACTTAATCTCTCTCTCCCTTCGGGTGTTTGTTCTAACCTTCAAAATGGGGTGAGGTTGATCAGCTTTAGTAGAAGAAGAAACTAATGGCTGATTTGCATGCAATTGCAGGTATGTTGGGGTAGGAGAAGAGGAGCAAGTGCAGCTATTTTATTACTTCATTGAGTCTGAAAGAGATCCAAAAAGAGACCCAGTATTGCTATGGCTCACTGGGGGTCCTGGGTGTTCTGCTTTGTCCGGCCTTGTTTTAGAGACTGGTATGTTTTGGATGCTCAAGTTTTACTTTTACGAGTTATGATATATGCCTTGTTGCAAGATATCTTTAAATATCCTAGCTAATCCTAAATTAAAGTATTTTATAATTTAAAATTGCCAAATTTTCAATGACTACTCTTAATTATAAATTGTCAAGCTTAAACATTCATCGGCTATACTAACGAAATATTAAGTGATATCGATCCTAATCATGTCAACACCATCTGTGATGGTGTATGATATGCGTATTTTAAAAATGTGATAAATTGTATATAAAAAAATGTTTGTACATAATTTATATGTTGCAATATGCTTTCATGATTCGATCATATCATTTTTTTAATTTAAAAATATTATAATATTATTTTTAGGTCAAAACAAGACATTTAAGAAGTATCTTCTAGCAAGACATTTATCATTTTGCTACTTTTAATTACACACAACTAGTTAGTTACAAATTCATAGCTTTGTTAAAATGAATCAGTAATTGTATAAAGTCAAATCGTTCTATAAAGGTCCAAAAAGTCAATATTATATCACTGAATAGGGTGATGAACAAAAATTAAAACTCAAGGAACAACACTTTGAAACTGATGTCAAAGTCACAATAGACAACTTTGATAATTAGTCACCAATGTCAAGCAAAAAAACTTTGAACTGAAACAGAAATATTGAAATTTAAATTGCTCTTTTTCTTATTAACTTAAGAAGTTATAATGTTGAGTCTATATGGAACTTGTGAGGCGTTTACAATAGCTCTCTTGAGTACCTCTAAGGCTAGTTATTCGATCTAGAGATGTCCTCCTAGACCTACCACTCAACTAGGTACCTTAAGTTCAATTACGTTTAAATATTGTTTCACTCAACACTTAGCTACCCAAATAAGTTTTGTTACTTATATGTTACAAGTTCCTCTTATAAAGATTTAATTCTCACATGAGAGTACAATTAAGAGTATTGCAAGATTACAATTTCAATATGATTATCTCAATATTCGCGAGTGTTCTGTCTTGCTTCTTGGTCTTCTTTTATTTACATAGGTTTGTTATCTTCATATGATTGTTTGAATGAGATCTTCATACAATCTTGGCAAGTCTCTAAATAATCTGATTTGGTGATGTCATGATTCCAATGTTATTGGCTCCAACTTCGAACTTTCTTTACTTAGCACTTGGATGTGGTTAGGGATGGCAACACAGTGGGTTGGGGACATATTCTTCATCCTGTTCCCACTTAGCTCCCTGCCCCCCGTCCCTGCATCATTCCCCGTTGTCGAGGAAAACTTCCTCCCTGTCCTCGTCCACAGTAGGGATTCAATCCCCAATGGAGATTTTTACCGATAAATGTTTTCTCCTCTATGTGAAAATTGTATTACAAGTTAGATCTTGGATGAAAGGCCAAGTTTAGACCTAGCTGAATTAACTGTATAAGGCTCTTATAGGTTCGATGCAACACAAGTCTGACAAACTTTATCAAAGTTTACAATCCAATCCAAATTAAATTTTAACAACTCCATGCAACACAAGTATACTGTCAATACACAATTTACCCAGCCAAATTCTAAGAAGTCAAACACAACTCAAGTCTAAGAAGGAAAAAAGGATTATATAGTTAGGGTTTTTTTAAGTAAATTTACCTATCTAATCCTAATTTTATGTTCATATATGAAGGATTTATATGTAATTTTAATTATAAACGGACATGGGGATGATTTTTTCCCAACCGGGGATGGGAAGGTGGGGATGGAGATGAGGATTTTTCCCCGGACGGGTAACCTGGGATGGGGACGAGGTAGAATTTCACCCCATTTCTGCCCCTGTCCCCGCTGACGGATTGGATCTTATTCCAATCCCCGTACATCTCCCGGGGGACCGCAATGCAGGGCGGGCGCCTCACTACCATTCCTAGATGTGGTATTGATGTGATTATTATAGGATCCGATTTGAGTTGAGAAATCTTGCTTTTGATGACATGAATTTCATCAAATAATCCCATAGCATATGTCAAAGATACGCCAAAGGTAACTTTTAAATATATAGCATAGATACTTTGATCATTATAAATACCTCATGAACTTTAGGTAAGTGCATCAATAATCAAGCTAATCATATCTCTAAAGATATTGACTGAAACCAATAATAAGATCTTATAAAAATCCTTTTCAAATAAGGTTGATCATGCTTTAAGAAGGAATTTGAGAATCATATCAAAATCAATAACTAAAGGTAAACATATTAAAAGATCAAGATAATATATCAACAAATTAATCAAGTATAAATTACTCGTAAAGGTCATGAAATCCAAAGAACAAGTTTTCCAAAGTCTGTCAGACTTTCGCTGTATCCAAAATCTGTTGTAACTACCATAAATAAATGTGGATGAGATCCTTACTTGGTTGTAGCATTCCTTGCTTAGGCAAGTAAGATCAGAATAATAATTTTTCCAATTTGCAAAATATCTATTTAAAACAATCAAATAATATTTTCCAAGGTCCTTGGAAGAAGCTTACCCTAAATGAGTAGATATAATTTAAGCAACTTAATCAATTAATAAATTAGTATGCACGGGATATTTTATCCAATTAATCAAGGAATAAATCAACACATATATATCACAAGATATGCAATCAAAATATTCAAAATTGTACTGTCCAAATTCAACAGATCGTGCTTTAGATAATGATTTAACAATCAAATCAAACATAATAATTAATTATTCCCATAATATGAGCAATATTCCTAGAATTTTTCTAGCATATTAAGCACGTTTATCAACACACAAGTTCATGCTATTAATCAGGCACATATGCCAAGGTCAGATTTCTTAACTTTGGTGAAATAACATCAAAGCTTATAATTATTATATTTTAAGCACGCAAATGCAACAACATAATGAGACTTACTCATCATGTTTGAATTATGTATACAAATTTGTTATCATTCAAACATGTAGTTCAAAGTGAAATCAATTGACTTTGATATAATAGCATCAAAGCATATTAGGAACACTTTGAACATATCAATTCATTCAAGTACATGTATAATTACCTTTTTGGCTTTCATCAAAATAAATCAAATATAACCAACTCAACACATTCAAGCCTGAAAAAGAAAAATATATACAGGATAAGGCGCAAAGAATTAGGGGGATGCTTATGGGTTGGTTTGATCAAGGGTGTAGCCAAACCCTCATCCGTGCATACCCGTTGCCAAACATAGTACTCATGCCTACATTTTCTTTACCCAACCCATACACATTTAGCACCCATTTAATAACGTCTAAATGGGTCTTGCATGGGGTGAGCTTTGCGGTTTTATGTGAATTTGGTTTTATTTCCACAATGGTGTTCTAAAAATTTTATACAAGAAGTTTAACTTTTGGACTAGTTATAGTTTTAATTTTGTGTATAATTAAACAACCTTTTTGTAGTTAAAATTTCCATGGCAGAGTTTACTAATTTTAACAATCATTTGGGGAAAAATATTAAACGAGCTACTCCCTCGGTCCCACTATGACTATCATAGTTGAAAAAACCCAAATTTTAAGAATCAAATTTATTAGTGGAGTTTAGCCATAACAAAAAAATATTATCCTTAAACTAACGTTGTCATCTCTATCGTTCTTGACACTAAGAAAGTATTAATTAATTGTCTAACTATTTAAAATTCAATTCACTAGGAGTGAAAATTGTCCAATTATTAATATTCTAATGTAAGTAATTAAATATGACAAATCTTTTTGGGACAAATGAAAATAAAAAATATGACAATCATAGTGAGATGGGGAGAGTACGGCAGTTATAATTGCTAATGGTCGTGATCTTCCCCTAAACGTAGAGTCTATCTATTAAAAAAAAAAAATTGTTGTACATGGTATATCTCCAACAACCTTCTGTGGGGGTCCCAATTAACAAGCAATAATGAACCGATGAAATCTTAGCCAAGTGGTTAAGATTAAGGTCTTGAGTACATTAGGTCTTAGGTTCAATTCCCTCTCACCTAATTGTATTGTACTACTTTCGTGGCTCATTTGAATCCAAAAAATAGATAAATTAACAAACAATAATGAGACTCAGCAAAAAAAAAAAACAACAAAATATTATTGGAGCAATTTTTGGACTATAAGGTACAAAATCAACCAAAAAAATACAAGACCAAAGTGGAAAAGGATGAGAAAGAAATACAGGATGTTGAGTTTTTGAAACAAATTGAAAATGGGTAGCCCAAAATTTCTGCCTGACTGTAGTTGTCTTCCAAAGAGAAGAGATAAAGCAGCACAAAATTGGCATACAACAATAAGTAGACTGATATGTGATACGTGGTGCATTAATTATGGCCATCACGGCCATTTGGTTGTTGAAACATTGCCCCGGGGGGGGGGGGGTTGATTTACATGGTTGCTTGAGGGAAAAATTAGAAAATCTACGAGAGTTTGACCACTTTGATTGGCATGCTGTTGGGCATGTGGAGAATGGAGCAAAAGGAGGTTGCGTTCATAGGCTCATCACTAGTGCGTAGCACCTTAGACCCAAAAAAAGGGGAAAAAATAATGGCCAGCATAAAACCTCAGTTGCTACAGAGGTTCCCCCTAAAAATGGAATTACGGATACATCCCAATGGATATGGCATGACTTAATCTTACAACTTAAATCACTTTCAGTAAAAATTGAATTTTGGAGTCAATGGACATGCAGGCCCTCTAAATTTCGTTTATTCAGCCGTAAGTTGGCAATCAGAGGTTCCGAAGTTCAAATTGAATCCTTATTCTTGGACGAAGGTACGAGATTTAGCTTTTTTGTGTATGTGTATGTTGATATCATGCACTTTTCCTTTCAGATGTTCTCCAGATGCAACATTGGACTTTTCTTTTGATGTAAACAAATTGGAAAAGCTGTCAATAATATTCTGATAATATTACAACATCGATTCTTAGGTTGCTAGCATAATATTTGTCGATTCGCCTGTTGGGACAGGCTTCTCATATGCGACAGCTTCAGAAGGCTACTACAGTGATGATATCACAGCATCAAGGCATATGTATGAGTTCCTTGCAAAGGTTAGAAAAGCCTCATTTGGATTCAATATACAGAAGTTCTTCTGCTTAACATCTGTTTATTAAAGAGTTTTTTTTTTTTTTGGTTTTTAACGCTCCTTCTGGCTTGATACAATGTGTTGTTCTGTACTTCTGTCTCATTGCGTCTCTTTGGATGCTTACAGTGGCTTCAAGAACATGTCGAATTTCAAAACAATCCTATCTATGTTGCTGGCGACTCCTACTCGGGCATTACTGTCCCTCTTGTTGTCCAAGAAATTCTGAATGGTAATCTATAACTACTGACATTCTCATTTCTTGTCTTCAATTTGATTATTGAGCCAACAGTCCTCAAACGTTCAGCATAATCTAAGTACCTCATTTGTTACCATGTATTGTTTTAGGAATAATGAGTAACAACTAAGCATGTATAGAATACTTTGTCATAAATATGCGGTTGTCCCCCATGTCAACTATAATCGCCCTTTTTTCGATCCACATGTTAATCTTTTTACTTACATGTTGTCATATATTTTTTTAAGGACATAGAGCTGGAGTGGGGCCATATATGTATCTCAAGGTATGTTCTGATTGGACCACCCATAGACTCAGGTTCCCCCCCCCCCCCGAAAAAAAAAGTGTGCTGGGGGTGCCAATACCATTCCCCCCCCCCCCCTAGAGTTCTAGGGCATCTAGTCGCCAAAGATAGATGATATGCTCTTTGTTTCTTCCTTTCGGCTATCTCTTCATGAGCATCCTTCTCATTGCAGGGGTACATACTGGGAAATCCTTACACTGCTAAGAAAGAAGATGGGGTTGGCTCAAAATACAAGTACGCTCAACGCGTGTCTCTCTTGTCTGATGAACTTTACGAGGTAGTGAACTGACCTGGTTTTGTTTAGATATGTGTTACTGAATAATGCTTCAAATCTATATTTAAGTGTCATTGTCTGATTTTGTTTGGCACTATCAGCTTGCTTTTAAGTGGAGCACATATTACTTTTCCATTTGAGAATGGACTTGAGATCTGATCTCATGCTTTAATTTCTTGTATATAGGCGACCAAAGTAAATTGTCATGGCAATTATGAAACTGCAGGGAACATAAGATGCCAAAAAAATCTTCAAGCTGTATCATATGTAAGTTCTGTATGCATAATGAAAGATTTTTTATTTTTTTTTTGAGATTTTATATAAAAAAAGTGTGTTATAGTAATGTTTGTATGCTCTGAAAAATGACCTCGTACATTCCAGACTGTCTACCCCGTTTGTATTCCTGATGCCAGTGGCATGCGAATGACCACAAGTGTGAACTTCAAATCATATTCTATATCTGATCTTAAGAAAATCTAGATAGATATGATAACTGCTAGCCCACCTAAAATAGGTATGGATATATGAAAGTCAATAATTAGTGTGCTTGCACAATATTTGTGTGTGGCATTCCCAATAGCAGGTAATATTTTCCTTAACAAGATGTCCTTGCAGAGTACGCTTCTTCAGTAACATGGCTCACAGTACTGCTATGATGCAGGCTCTTGATCCATTGTTCCCGAATCACATCTTGGAACCTACATGTAACACTTCAATACCTCCAAAATGGTGTCGGGTATCTCTGTACCTTTTGCTTGCTAGCTAGCTTTTTCTTCATTCTTGGTATGTTGGAAAGTTTGATATGCCTCTCATCGACATGAGATTTTCATTTTTCATATATCTTTGCTATTTAATTGATGCTGTAATCTGTGCCCGACTTTTCTTTTATCACCTATAACAACCTCTGAGGCAGTATGCAGGCTTCATTTTGCCTAATGTTGAGAGACCCAAAACCAGCAGAAAAGGTTTCAGGGCCATAGCCGCTACTTCACCCTCAAAAGCTTTCAAGATTCTCTTCACTACACTTGCTGGTGATAGCCATGACTTAAACACGTCATGTTATTGCAGCTTTTCTACCTTACACAGACATGCATGGGAAGTATCTGAATTTTATTGCGGATATTGGAAAAATGCTCTATCAGATGGAACCATAGCTCATTTGGACATTACGTAATTTGTTGATATTGTTCTTTTGTTTGTTGTAATTTTGAACACCTTTTAAGCTAATTTCAAATGGTTGGACTGATGTTCTAGCTCCTTGATTGTTCAGAATGCGCCTTTCTTCTGCATGCAGTTATTAGGCCTTGTCATTGTAGTAAGAGCTCAATTTCACCTTTTTTTCCCCCCTATTGTGTGATAGGACGGTGACTATTGGCTCTTCTTCATTTGGGCTAATAACTTAAAAGTTCAAGAAGCTCTCCACATTCGAGAGGTAGGTAAACTGTTACTGAGTTACTCTACCAGCAAAACACTTCGACATTACTTCTGAGTTACTCTACCAGCAAAACACTTCGACATTTCAAAAGTAATGTGCATGTCCTTTTTATGCTAAAAAGGCAATATTTTACTTTTCTTTATTTTGCATTGACTGATTTCTTAATGAATGCAATCGCTGTACTTTGCTTGAGTGCAAGTCTGTTGGTATCGAGATATTTTTCACCCAGTACTAACATTTTCAGTCATGCATTGTACGGAAACTCATTGGGATAGATGCAATAAGACACTGGCTACTCGTATGTTTGTTGTCTTTTTATTTTTCGTCAACCGGCTTTGTTATAGGCGTGTTAGTAGTTTTGTATCTTATTGCAAATAGGTTGAGATACAGAAATGTGTTCTTACCACCAACTACTATGATTCTGTTTGTGCAGGGTACAAAAATCCATTGGGTTAGATGCAGCAAAACTTTGATGTATACAAAGAATGTTTTAAGCAGCTTTGATTATCATCTAAATTTTACGAGGGAGTCGTTTCATGCACTAATCTACAGGTGATGGATCTCTTATTTCTAGTTATGTGCATGTTGTCTGCCTTTTATATTCTTATGAAACATTATGGCCCTAAGCTCTTCATCTGTTGATGAAGATCACTTGTTCCGTATGCAACCCTCTCAAACAACTTGAAAGCTTTAGGTTGCTTGGTCAATTTATTACCAAGATGGTTCAATAGGTTTCCTGAACCTAGCTTAACGAACATTGACTTCCAGTTTAGTCTAGACAGGATGTCGCTTGAGCAAAAGGAAGGCTTGTGGAGGTCATGATTTCGGAACTGCAAAGTATATAGGTATAAGACACAACGATGTATAAAAGGTTCACCGTTCACCAATGGGTTATTTACCACCTAAGGACCTTTTCTTAGGACTTGAAACCTTTATTTTTATTTTTTTATTGTGGGAGGTTTACTCATTAAGTTTGTCAATTAGTTAGTGCTCCAACTCAGCAGATGTCAACCAACCCCCCCCCCCCCAAAAATAGTACAAGAATAATCAAGAACAAAAAATAATGACTCTTGCAATGAAATTGCATGTATTCAAAATTTGTATGTCCGTCGTTGAGCGTGCTTGCTCTGTTGATCCATCAGTGCATCGTTCTCTTTCTTTCTTGCGTTGGCAGTGGTGACCAAGACATGGTTATTTCATATGTGGGCACAATGGCATGGATTAGGAAACTGAATCTCTCCACTAGTGACCGTTGGAGGCCGTGGTTTGTGAAAGGTCAAGTTGCCGGGTGAGTCTCTCTGATGGCCGTAACCACCATCCTGCTATATACATTACTCCCTTGTTTGTCTGGTGTCTCTGTTAAGCCAAAATCTTTGATTGTCATATCTTACACTTACAATGGAGTGCACAGGTACACAACGAAGTACTCAAATGGTCATTACTATCTAACATTTGCTACTGTAAAGGTAGAGAAACATGTCCATTTGTTGAAAAAATAAATAAACACAAATTCAGAGTGCATACTTTCTGTTGGTTGTATTTAGAGAAAAAATGTGATGTATCCAAGCATCCATTGTGAAATTGCATTATATATTGCAGGGAGCAGGACACACCGCACCAGAGTTCAAGCCTCGAGAATGCCTTATCATGATTGCCAAGTGGTTCAGAATGCATCCTCTTTAGACTGATATTGTTTCCAATCTGAATCAGTGTGACATTTAAATGTCAAGAACTTGTTGAATTCTGGGAGAAACAATTCTAGCATGAGTAGATATTTATGCTAATTTTCAGGAAAATCTATCATCATCTCAGTGTGTGAGTGTGATGTGGGTGTGCATGATGTCCTTTCTAAATTCTAACCTTTGGTGTGAGTCAATCGATTTGAACAACACACTATACATGTAGTCATGGAGCAAGGATTCCGTGGAATAGATCTATACAATAGAAATGTCATCCCATATATGTTGTAGGTAGAGCTGTCAGTTCGGGTGGGCGGGTTAAATACAGGTTGTGTGTATTTGGGTTCGCGTAAAATCCGGGTCGGGTGTATTTCGGGTTTGGGTAAAATACGGGTCGGGTGTATTTCAGTTTTACGGGTTTCGGATAAACCCAACAGGTTTAGAGCGTCTTTCTGTAAGTTATTTTTCTTTTTTTAAAATCAAAAATTCTGCATATTTATTACTCAAAATTGTTATTATTTAATGAAAATGCATAATAATTGTAATTTTTCAAAAGAATATTAAAATATTCAAACATTTTATTATAATATATGAACATATTGTATGGGCGGGTAAAGCATTAAGCTCCGCTTGATTTTGGGTAGATCGACCCGTACATTGAAAGAAGATTAATAGTAGGTCGATCATTTATTAGGCAGCCCGTCTAGAGCATTTTAATGGGTTGTAGCAGTTTCACCACTAATAACCTATTTAATGATTTAATATTTTTATTAACTAACTTACCAATATCCAATCAGGTAAAACTTTATTAATGGACCGACCCCAATACAAATACGGCTAATCGTTTTTCTACCGTTAGTATCATAGTTCAAGACTAGTCAGAACAAAAATCATATAAAATTAAATAAAAGAAGTACAAGATATTATCTTGCAGTTATAACATCAAAAATTTAAATTATTACAAATTAATTAATTTTAAAAAAATTAGACAGATTTGTTTAACTAACTATATAATGGTATGATTTTCGCATCTTCAATGCTTGTATTCTTTTAAATTAACTTTTTAAAAAAGATTAGATAGTTATTCCATGCAATTTTATACTTATTTTTAATGTTTTTCCATTTAAAAATTGTGTACGGTTTTATTTTCAGATAATGGAGAAGAAAAAATAACGTTATTACTGTTTAATTTGTAAATAGATGCAGTAGTTATATAATGTCTTTTAAAAATACTCAATAAAAATGACCAACCATTATTGTTAAAAGAGATAAATTAGAGAAAAATAAAAAACTAAGGATATAATGTTTGGGTCAAGCGAGCGAGTTTAGGTTCGGATCGGGTTTGACCCACTAATTTGTGGGTTTTTTGGGTTCAATTTATTTCGGATTCGAGTCGATAAAATCGTATTCAAAACCCAACATTTTCGGACGGGTTTGGATCGAATTTTTAGATCGGATCAATTTTGACATGTCTAGTTGTAAGAGCTCAGAGCTTCTAGCTTAGATGGCATATGATTCATCTTTCGTTTAAGAGATCCACGATTGAATCTCGCATGCTACATAATGCATTAGTTGATATGAGTGCTGGTGTAGACTGGGCCTTCGTGTTTGGGTTTGGCACTCCTTTCCTATAGTACCCGGTCAATTTAGCCTCCTAGATAGGAGATTAATATTTACAATGTATTTTATTAAAAAAAAAAGCATGTAGGAGTATCCTGTTCTTGCAAACATGAATGTTTACCCTTATTGAAACTGTATATATAATCCAAATGGTCTATTGTATTTTGCATTTAGATACAGCTAATAGATGTAAGGAGCTGTAAGAAGATACAAGGAGTTGTAAGAAGATGTAAGGATAGATCTAAGGAGTTGTTGAATGTTATAGAAAATTGATATGGGATGTAAAAAGATGTAAAAAGTTGTAAGGAGATGTAAGAAGATGTAAAGATTATGGCCCTGTTCTATTTCGCATTTTTTAGGATTTAGCTAAGAGCTTACGGGCCTGTTCTATTTCGCGTTTTCGATAGATAGATAGATACAAGGAGATGTAAGGAGCTGTAAGGAGATGTAAGGAGCTGTAAGGAGATGTAAGAAGCTGTAAGGAGATGTAAGAAGCTGTAAGGAGATGTAAGAAGCTGTAAGGAGATGTAAGAAGCTGTAAGGAGTTGTAAGGATAAATATAAGGAGTTGTTGAATTGTAAAATAATTGTATAGTATAATTTATTTTAGATGAAAAATAATAATATTAAAATAATATACTTAAGAAACTGTATTTTGTATTTTTATTTATTTATTTATTTATTTATTATTATTATTATTATTATTATTATTATTATTATTATTATTATTATTATTATTATTATTATTATTATTTTTCATTTTTTATTTTTATTTTTTACTTTTTTCATTTCTTGTATTTTTTGTAATTTTGTAATTTTTGTTATTTTATTGTTTTATTTTTTATTTCTATATTTTTATTTTTATTTTTTTAATTATTATTTTTTATTTTTTATTTTTAAAATTTTTTATTTTTATTTTTGTTTTTATTTTTATTTTTGTTATTTTTTAATTTTCTATTTTATAATTTTGTAATTTGTAATTTTTATTTTTATTTTTTATTTTTTAATTTTTAATTCATAGGTTTTTAATTTTTAATTTTTTAATAATTAATAATAAATTTTAATTTTAATTTTAATTTTAATTTTTTAATAAAAAATAAAAATATAAAATATAAAATAAAACTAAAAATTTTAAAAATTTTAAAAATTTTAAAATTAAAAATTAAAAATTAAAAATAAACATACAAATTAAAAATTAAAATTATAAAATTATAAAATCATAAAATAAAAATTATAAAATATAAAATTAAAAAATTAAAAATAAAAAACTAAAAAAAAAATAATAAAATAAAAAATGAAAAATAAAAAAAATAAAAAATGAAAAATGAAAAATAAAAGAATAAACAAAAAAAATTAAAAATAAAAAATTACAAAATTACAAAATTACAAAATAAAAATTTAAAAATTTTAAAAAATTAAAAAAATTTAAAAATTTAAAAATTTAAAATAAAAGATGAAAAATTAAAAATTAAAAAAATAAAAAAAATAAAAAAATAAAAAAAATAAAAACTAAAAAATAAAGAACAAAAAAATTTAAAATTTAAAATTTAAAATTAACAATTAAAAATTAAAAAATTAAAAAATACAAAATACAAAATAAATACAAAAATAAATAAAATGAAGATGTAAGGAGATGTAAGGAGATGTAAGGAGATATAAGAAGATGTAAGGAGATGTAAGGAGATGTACGAAGATGTAAGAAGCTGTAAGGAGATGTAAGCTCTTAGCTAAATCCTAAAAAACGCGAAATAGAACAGGGCTGTCATCTCTTACAGCTTCTTACAGCTCCTTACAGTTCCTTACATCTTCTTACATCTCTTTGCATCTCCTTACATCTTCTTACATCTTCTTACATCTTCTTACATCTCCTTACATCTCATAGATTTTTTATAACTGATGAACCTCTATTTTACACTGTTTTTAGCCCCTACTTGACCCATT
>JACYFF010031958.1:10915109-10934324 GCA_017589665.1 Selenicereus undatus | reverse complement strand
TAGCTACAGCTACGCCGTGCACTTGCGGTAAGTAAAACTGCTAACAATAACATTCATTTATTTTAGTTACAGAAATATGTATATTTTTTAATGATACAACCAATATACAAAATTTATAAATATCTTGTGAACACAGCATTTACATAAACATAAAAACATAATATAACGACGTAAATTATATTTGAGTTTCGATATAAAATATGTATTATTATAGATGACCATACTTCTATTTATATTAAACATTATTTACTTAAAATATGCATTTATTTGAAGAGTTGTATTCAATTTTGTCAAAAAAAAATTTTGTTATACTTTGCTTATTCAATCAAACTAATGTTCATATAAAAAATCACCTCAAGTGGACAAAATTTTATTCACCAAATTTATGGGGATTAATATATTTTATTGTTGTGCAATTAACTTAATTAATTATTTATTTTCAATAAGTACATTATTTTAATATTATTATTTTTCATTTAAAACGTTCATTGTAAAACAAATTATACTATACAACCCTTCTACAATTCAACAACTCCTTGTATCTATCCTTACAGCTCTTTACAGCTTCTTACATCTTCTTACAGCTCTTTACAACTTCTTACATTTTCTTACAGCTTCTTACATCTCCTTACAGCTTCTTACAGCTCCTTATATTTACTTATATCTATCTATTTATCTAAAATGCGAAATAGAACATACCCTATGATAAGGATGTAAGGAGCTGTAAGAAAATATAAGAAGCTGTAAGGAGATGGAAGCTTTTAGCTAAATTCTCAAATATGCGAAATAGTACAGGGCCAATGTGCATATTTCGAAACCGTGCAATTTTATTCTTATTAATGAAACATTTTCTTCGCAGTTGGTAAGCTCCTAATTTTGTCCTAATATCCTTCTGTATAAGCTATGGAACTTATTATACAATTTCCTACGTAGTTCGTTGGTGACAAACACTCTTCTACATCTTTCAATCCAAACAATATGATAGACAATTGCGTTTATTGCTGGGAATTCTCAAGACCCAACGCATCACAGGCTGCCTGCGATGACCACCACAACTTGTGGCACCCTGGGCATTTTTCCCTAGTTGGAATTGAATGGCAGTGGGCACCACGGTCAGCCACGGCCTGCAAGTTGCCTTTTCTTGGTGTTTTTTTCTTATCTGGTTTGATGGATAAGGATGCCACATGATCTCCCACCAAGAATACTCGCTGAATTATATCCTATCTAGTTTTGATACAGATTATGAAGAATATGGATATAAGAAAGAGAAAACATACATAAGATACATACAATCAATGAAAGTGAGTGCCTAGAGTTGTTCATTGTACTTCCAGCTTAGTCCCTAGTTTTATCGGCTAATTACTTTAGTCAAGTATAGTACCTTTACTTAATAGTATTTGTCTTGGCTTTTAATCATGTGTTGTTTTAGTTACTAGTGATGCAATTTCATAATCTATCTCTGAGGATCGACACCTGTAAGTGCTACAACGATAAAATCATACGCTTGCGAAAATCACTACACTGAGACACACTTTAGACATGGAAAAGGACTCAGGGAGTAAAGACTACAAAGCTCAGTTAGGTTCCAAGCCAGAGGACCTGGCCAGGCTTTGGGTTTGTTCAGGTTGTACTAGGCGGGAACCCAATTGAGTTCTGGGCTAGGCTAAAGACAACGTAACTTGTTTTGGTCATAACTTTCACGTTTGACCGTTTTGAGTGATTTTTTTTTTCATTGAAAGCTGATTGATTCTAATTTCTAATAGCACCAATTTCATAATTTTTGGATAAGTGTGACAGATATATAAGTAAAATGGTGAACAGATATTATTTTTAGCGCAAATCTCAATGTTCGATTCATATCTTTTTCACTGCTTATTGAATTTTCGTATATAATATGTCACTAGAAAGTCTATTCAATAAATAATACTAATATCTAAACTCAATAACTTTATGCACCCTAGAGTGGGGTAAAAATGAAGAATAAATCTCAACTAGAAGTCGAATATTGGCAATTTGGACCTATTTATGCTTTTAGTTCTTTTGTTTTTGTGTCTTTGTTATTCTTTATACTCAAATTAAGGATCATTCCACTGAGCTCCTAAATAAACAAATTGGTTTATAAGTTTGCATTGGGCATTTTATAAAAATCGAGAAGCTATTTTTAGGTGTTTATAGAGTCCAAGTGACACTAGGTTGGCTTTGGGCCAGGGGCTGAAAAATTGCGACCCAGACCCGGCCCGATACATGCGTAAGACATGCTAATATTTTTTATTTTTAAAAATATGAAAATTGACTAAATCATAAGTTTAAGCGACTAAAATCCTATGAGTTTAGTTGCCTTCCGTTGCGCCACTTCCTCACAATCAAAATCATTGTTCCTCTTCCTTCATCTTTCGTTATTCTCGTCACCTGCTTAGTCACATCTCTCACTCTCTTGGACCCTATTGACTCAAATCTCCTAGTTTGAAGGGGCATTGTTTTTATATCAAATGTCACTTCTTTTTAATTCAATTCTTTGTCATTAGAATGTGAGAATGCATGTTGCGATGTGAAAATAAAAAACAAAAAAGTCATTGCAAAAAATTTTCAATTTGAAAAATGATTGAGATCCATTGAGGACCCTTAGACCCATTAGATCCACTAGACCCATAGAGTCTGGATCTAAAGCGAGTCTAGGTCTAAGCCCAAAAAAATAGGTCTAAGTTTAATACCCTCGATCTAGACCCGATCCATTGTCATTCCTAACCTAGCTTATTTATAGATTATAAATTCTACCTACGTACTTCATTCCAATTAGGGGTGAGCGGGACCAAATACTTGGATGAATTTTTAGGAATCGGAACTAGATCCAGTTGAAACCAGATCCTAGAATTTGAAACCGGTCTCGGCTCCTAGAATTTGAACCCAATCCTGGACCCAATTACTAAGTAATGTTTTTTATTTTTTTCGCATTGCCCGTGAGAAAATAGGGAGATGGATGGATTGAAGAAAGTTGAGAACTCATATTTGAAGCCAAATTCCTAAAAGTCAAATTATAAGGGTAAATCAAATACGCAATAAGTACTAAAGAATATTCACATATTCTAAAACAACCTCAGAGAATTGGAGACAATGTTAATTAGAAATCCTCAAATCAAAATTACAAAACGAATAAGAAACCTAAAATTAAAATTATTTTCATTCATTTTGAATAGAGAGAGAAAGAGAGGGAAACTGTCAAAGACAATATAAAAACAAATACGTAGTAAGTAATAAGGCTCATGAGGAGAAGAATTAAAACTTGAAGGCGCAAATCTATGACAGTCGAGGTACATGTAGAGTAAGTTTGGGATAAATTGAAAGCAAAAACGACAAATAGATAAACTGAGGTTATTGGAAGTTGGGTCTCAATACAAAACATACATGATTTGAGGAATAAGAGTTTACTTTAATGTTTTTTCATCAAAATTCTTTAAATTTTGACCAGGTACAGAGTATTGGGTCAGGGTCCAATTTCGAAATTTTAGGACCTGGTATTGGACCCGATTATAATCGAGTCCAGAATTTTAGAACGGATTCCAAAATCGATCTAACCGGATCCATATTTATATATATCGGGTGCTAGGGGCAGAGCCACTAAGGTGCAAAAGGTGTCAATTGACACTCCAACTTTTGGGGGAAAAAAAAAATAAATGTAAGGTATTCTGGCATTAAAAAAATTGATATATATTAATTGGTTCCATTGTATGTTAAAAAGATGTTGATGGTAGGGTGGTTAACCTTTGGTGTCTAAAGATGTGTATGCATGGTTGCTTGTTCAACTCCTTGTGGCTAGACCTTCTCTCTATTTTTATTTTATTTTTTTGGAATTTTTGCGAATTCACTTTACCTTTCCTCTATTTTTCTTTCTCGGTTTGCATTGCCCAGACAGTCACACACACGCTGAACGACAGAACCCCACGCCCACCCCCGACCTGTCTCTCTTTCTCTCTCCCTCTGCCCAGTTGCCTAGCGAGTTGTTGCTTCAAAAAATTCCCAATTTTTATTTTTAATTTTGTTATTTTGTAAATAACTATGTTTACTTTACTAATTTTAGTCAGATTTATGTTAAATAATTGATTAACTTAGTGATTTACTCATGATTCATGAATTGAAAAATGGGGATTTTACCTTATTGTCTTCTTGATTGAAGATTTAAAATTGGGCTAATTTTGTTTGTTATTGTTTGCTTGTTTATATTTAATTTACTAATTTTTATTAAATTTGTGTTGAATAAGTGGTTAATTTAGAAATTTACTCATCAATTAAGAAATTAGGATTTTGCCTTTCTTGATTGAGCATTTAGAAATCAGAATTGAGGTAATTTGTTGGTTATTGTTTGTTTATTTGAGTTAAATTTATTGATGTTAGTCAAATTTGTGTTTGTTGTCAAATTTGTGTTTGTTTGTGATAAATAATTGGTGGATTTAATGATTTACCGGTTTTCACCGCAATAGTTAAAAGAGTATTCTCTACAATGAAATTCATCAAGACCAAATTGCGCAACAGAATCAAATGAATTTTTAAATAATACTGTTGTTACTTATTTTGGTATTAACTTTGTAAAAATCTGTCGAACGACGATATCATGCTTTACTTTTGAAACATGAGATCTCGTTGATGACAACTTTCTTTAATGTATTAGCTGCGCCTTTAATTTTTAGAATTATTAAAGTTTATGTTATGTGTATTATTAATCTCAACACCCATTGCTCTGAATCCTAACTCCGCCTTTGTCGGGTCCAAGCCAATTATAAATCTGGAACTAGGTATCAGTCTAGCCGGATCCAGATTTATACTCACCGGATCTAAACCAATTCTAAATCTAGAACCAGGTATCTAACTTTTTTGCTCAATCCCATTAAAAACTAGCCCAAAATTTTAGAACGGGTTTCGAAATTGGTCTAACCAGATCTAGATTTATATATACTGGATTCAAACCAATTCTTAATCTGAAATCAAGTATCCGATTTTTTTGCTCTATCCCACAGACAACTAGCAACTTGGAAGGACAACCTCCAACCATCCAAATTGCTAGGTGATTATTGAGCCTCGTCATCAACTTGACAGCCACACAACGATGCAGACAAATCACTGCCAAGCCTTGCTACATTTCAGCTAGGAGCAAGTGGTCAAAATCCCAGGCTAGTGAATGGCCATGCCACTAGAACAAGAAGCTAATTATTTTTGTCTTTTAATTTTTATCACACGCCTAACAATTATCAAGGGATTAGTCATAAGTTTTTGAAATAATATGAAAAGTCTTATAAAAATTATCTAGTGATTTTATAATTAAAACGGATTATTGAAATGCACAAAGGATATAGCACCTGTAGCTACCTACCCCAATTTTCTAGGTTAATGCATTACCGTAACTAGTAGAACGGTAGAACCTACCATAGCAATTATCTAGATCAAAACTAAAAATAATAAAAAAAAAAAACAGAAATTAGAGATATTTGGAATGGTGACGTCGGTGATCGTGGAGCTAACTGTACCCATAAACGGCTCTTGCGTGTCATGCTTTTTCAACTGAATTGATGAAGTGCAAGTGCTATTTGTGGTAGTCTGGCCTCCTATCTTCAACATCGTCATTTCCTTATCTTTAAAAAAAATTACCTAACAAATAAATGCTTTAAAATTCATCCACCGCATAATTTGAATCAAAAATCACAATTCCATTTCCAACATAACCCAAGCAAAAAAAATTATTAAATGGTATATAAATTGAGTCATAAATGAAAGAATCATATATATATAAACTCTATGGGTCGGGCTCAACGGCCACTAGTGTCGCCTAGGACGATAATCATAGCCGTCCCCTAACCTATAAAAAGAGGCTTAGGGGGGTTAGCCTTACATACACATAGACATAGAAATCTCACACTCTCCTATTCCTCTCTTACAACTGCCCTACCATCACCGGTGGGTCTCGAATCTAGGATGTGGAAACTCTAAGGCGACTCTAGTAGCCGCCTAGCATCACTACCAATGTGGGCTATTCCCAACAGTCAATTCTGTAATTCGAGTTAGTTCTATTTATTCAACAGTGGTATCCGAGTGTAAACTGATCGGATTAGTCCCGTTTAATGTGTTTTATAATCAAAACAATAAGCATGCTTAAATCTTTTAATCTGCCTACATGATTAGTTGTTTAATTATCGTTTTTATGCAATTGAAAAAGCATGCTTCTGTTATTATAGTGCCCAGAAAGTCATCAATTATAAAAAAAACCCAATTTTTATTGATAACTGATGATCCAAACTGGTACTCTACGCAATCAAATTCATGCTTGACATATTATTCATTCTACAAGCATGCTCCAGTTATTTATTCAGACTGAACCATTAGTCAATTTAAAGTAAGCTACAATACGTGCTTTATCAACCAGGAACATAGTTTGATTTAATTGATTGTGCTAAGTATGAATCAGTAAGGACCACGGTGAAATCGACGCCCAAAATCGAAAAAGATCATTGTTTAAAATTCATCAGATTATTAGTCCAAAAGCATGATCATAAGACTCAACTCAGACTATTTGACCAACCTCAAAACCCTAACCCTAATCCCACCGCCAGTGCCTCGGTGGCTGTTACGGCAGTGGGTCTAACAAAACCTTAGTGGTTTTCGTAGAACACTCCACCTCGATCCCAATCAGTTTTTGGCAAATAGTACAAAACTCGTTTTCCCAGAAAAACTTGACCTCAACAATATAAAAAGGGGAAGGGGAAGAAAGTGCAGAAAACGGAAAGAGATCCGAGCCATACCCATCAGAACTACCGCGGAGGGGTGGTGCCTGTCCGTCACGCCTCGTCGACGAAGGTTGGTTTTTGCGATCTTCTTCCTCCTAAAACTCCTCACCACTGCCGATCTACGCAACCTTGAAGAGAAAAACCGTGAAAAACACCATCTCTAGAAGCGCATGAGCCCACGCGTCGTCACCTCAGTGGTGCATTGGGCGCGTGGATCCCTTCCCCAGGCTTGTCTTCGGCTGATCTACACGATAGTGATATCAGTTCTCATGAAGCTTATGTGGATCGAGGGTCGTGGGCACCTTTTAGCAGCGGTGGGTTGGTTGTTGTGCATCATTTGTTTTTTTTTCGAGACACGATGGCTATGGAGAACCACCATTGGAAGAAAGTCGAGGGAAAGAACTCAGAGGGACTCCATTTCTCTTGAAGTTATGGGTGAGACTTGAGAGAAGTAGAGAGGATTTTGGGGAGAGATAATGAAGTCGAGAGAGAGGGACATAGCCCTCACTTCGAGTGTGATGAAGGCAGAGATTGGGTTTAGAGTAAGTGAGGGGAGTGAGGCTTAGAAATGAGTGAAACCACTTATTTCTATCACGGATTTTGGGCCTTCGTGAATGTTTTTGTTTTGGGCCGGATTATTTTTTGGTCAATTTTGTTTTTAGTTTTTGTTATAGGTCAATTAACGTAATCATAATTAGTTTTATATGTTGAAAGTGGCTATGAGTTTTCCCTATATTTTATGCATTTTTATGCTCATATCATTGTTGCTTATGTAACGATTATTTTATATTGTTGTTTATGTAATGATAATATAAGTCTTTGAAGCATAATATATGACCATGTCTTGTATATCAACAAAATAAAACTTGTATATATGAATTAGTTTCTTATAATACAAGATTGTACAAATGTGTTTTACACAACTTAAAGTGAACATCTTTGTGATAGTCACTAAATTAAAATGTTAATTAGTTTAACAAAATTCTATGGAGTTAACTTGATAATTAAATTAAAGAAGCTCCAAATTCATATCCATCCGTGATTATTATGAGTTTAGCGAAATTTTCGAACGCATATTATGAATAATGAGGTTCTCTTGATAATTTAATTATTAAACGATATGTCTAACAAATAATATATATACTTTCAGATATCACAGCTAAAAATATGATAGGTTGTATGCAATCCAATGATAAACTAGATGGTTCAAACAATGACGTCTATCATATAAAGGTCCAGTTCGCCTTAAATGATGGTGATATGCTGGACCTCTTGACTTCTTCTATGTCTGCTCTGGCAGACAAAGATGACCAAGGCAGAGATATTACTGCTACTGAGCAGTATCAAGAGAACCTAAAAGCATACCAAGCCTGGTTCAAATGTGATTGTTCGACACGCTACACAACGCTGTCTTGCATGCAGGATGATCTCCTGTGTGAGTTTGAACGCGTCTCCACTGCAAAGGACATGTGGGCGTAGCTTAAAATCGGGTTCGGGCAGACATCTGCTGCAAGGTTACGTACCTTGCAGCTAAAATGGATGCAGTGTACTATTGACTCTAGTTGTAGTATCTCCGAATACCTTCGAACCATGAGTGTCATGGTTCGAGATCTTACAACTATAGGGTAAGAGGTTTCTGAGGAAGAACAGGTCCTTAATGTGATTAGAGTTCTTCCTAATGACAATGACCATTGGAAGAGCTTTAAGGTCATTATGACACACAGTTGGAACATTAAGCTCTTTGAGGCAATCTCAAAGCACCTCAAAATGGAGGAAGAACGTATAAAGATATATGCACCTCCTAGTGTAATATTCATTGCCAAAGGGACGGGCCCAACGGCAAGAGGCCTTACCGTGGTAAGAAGCCCAAGAAGGGTCCCCATCTTCCCCAGAACTCTCGCTCCAATGGTGGTAGCACCAATAAGCATAAGGGTAAGGGTAATGGCTAAGGATATGACACGTGTGCAGTGCTATAACTATGGAAAGAATGACCATTTTGCTCGGGATTGTCCTGAGCTAGCCAAGGCACCTCTTTCCATTAAAACTCTTGAATTATATGTTTGTTCCCATGCATTCGTTGCTAACTCTCTTCCTCAGTGGATTGTAGACATAGGGGCAACAAAGCACATAGTTCAGAACAAGGTTAGATTCATGGAATTCCATCGCTCACCGGTGGGTTCACGAACTTTCGTATTGGGAAACGACAGTGAAAAAGATGTCCTTGGAGTTGGAATATATCAGTTCAAACTCTGTGGAGGAAACAAGCTGTTTCTTTATGATGCTCTCTTTGCACCTGGGATGCGATGCTCCTTAGTTTCTTATGTTTCTTTAATAAGATTACGTTTTACTTTTGGATTTCGTCTAAATGGTTTAGATTTATTCTATCATGGCAATTTGTTTGGCCAAGCGACATTGAAAGGAGATCTCATTGTTTTGGATTTGGATGATTCCTATGATAATATATCCTTTGCTTTTGTTTCATATTTTGACTCCAATTCTGAATCTGTTAAGTGGCATGCTAGATTCGCCCATGTGGATCAAGATAGGATAAGTAGGCTAGCTAAAGAAGGTCTTCTAGATCGGCTCACCAGGGTCAAGTTACCTAGGTGTGAGTCATGTCTAGCTGGCAAGGCAACAATAAAGCCTTTGGTAAGGCTTGATGTGTTCAAATGCTTCGTAATAGAGGTAGAGACTCAGTTAAACCGAAGAGTCAAAATCCTTCGAACTGATCAAGGTCGTGAATACCTCTCTGATATATTCAAAGAGTTCTATGAGAAAAAAGGTATACAAAGACAGCTAACGATTCTACGCACCCTACAATAAAACAGTGTTGCGAAACGTAGGAATCGTACATTACATGATATGATCAAGTCAATGATGGCACATGCAAACCTCCCAATCAGTTTTTGGGAGGATGCATTGCTCACGACAACCTACATCCTTAATCGTATGCCAAGCAAGAGTATACCTGCCACACCATATGAGTTATGGTTTGGCAAGAAGCCATCATTGGACCATTTGCGTCCATGGGTTTTGGCTGGCTATGTGTATAACCCAACCCACAAACATAGAAAACTTGGTCTAAGAGCCACCAAAATATTGTTCATTAGATATCCCTCACAATCTAAAGAATATGTGCTATACGGGGAACACCATAATGGTGGCAGGACAGAAATAGATTCCCGCAATATCGATTTTCTCGAGGATGAGTTCCCAACTATTGGTGGAATCAAGAAGGATGTCGAACTGTTTGAGTTACAGCAAAACGTTCAACCATCTTTCGGTGATGGTAAGAATTTGAGCTCTAACTAAGTCATCGAAGATGGTATGTCTCCCCTATCTGAAAGAAATGGGGAAGACTTGTCTGCTAAGGAGAATGAGATTCGTCCTTAATCTCCAATACATGAGGAGAGTTAACCTGTGAATGAGGTTTGTCCTCAATCTTTTGGTGCCGAATATGCTATTAGTCCATGTTCAGGATTCCATGCCCCAAAGGGATAGTGGGAGTGATTCTCCACATGCTCTGGGTCACACACCTCTTAGAGAAAGGGGAATGGATGCCTCACCCAGACGGATAAATAATAAAGGTCTCAGGATCCGAAGAAGTGAATGTGGAAGAATTCGTCGACGATATTTCCAAATCGAAGAGGAAATATTCCTGTGCACTCCCTTGGAAGTTGAGGAGCCTACTTCTTATTAAGAGGCGATTGACTCACCAAACCACGAAGAGTGGGTGGACGCCATGAGGGATGAGATGGACTCGATGGCGAGAAACAAGGTTTGGGAACTTATTGATCTTCCATCCTAATGTAAGTATATCGGAAACAACTGGGTTTTCAAGATAAAACGTCGAGCAGATGGTTTGATCGATAAATGCAAAGCCCGTTTAATGGCAAAAGAGTTTACACAAATTGAGGGTGTAGACTATGCAGAGATATTTTCTCTTGTAGTGAGATTTGCCTCTATTCGCCTACTCCTAGCCCTGGTTGTCCATTTGGACTTAAAGTTGTTTCAAATAGACGTAAAGACTATTTTTCTCAATGGTAGCCTTGAGAAAGAGACTATATGGACCAACCCATTAGTTTTATATCAAAGGGACAAGAGGACAAGGTATGTCATCTTAAAAGGTCCATATATGGTCTTAAACAATATTCCAGATCTTGGTACTTAAGATTTCATAAAACTATAACTTCGTTTGGCTTATCCATGGTTTCAAAAGATCATTGTGTGTGTGTGTTAAAAGATCAACCGGGGGATTATGTTTCTTTCCCTATACGTTGATGACATACTACTGGTTGAGAACAAGTTGGAAATGATCGAAGCCACTACGAAGTGGCTATCCTATGTCTTTAAGATAAAGCACATGGGTGAAGCCAAGTACGTCCTAGGCGTGGAAATAATCACAAATCGACCTAAGAAACTCTTAGGTATGTGCTAGGAAGCATATATATTAAGAAAGTCTTAGAACGATTCTGTATGCCTTATTCCAAACCCGTAGACACTCCAGTTGAGAAGGGTTTAACTTTAAACCTTGACCAATGCCCAAAAACAGACAAAGAAATGCAGGCAATGAGCAATGTTCCTTAAGCTAATACCGTAGGAAGTTTAATATATGTCATGTTCTATACACAGCCTGACATTTGCTTTGCGGATGGCTTGGTAAGTCGTTACCAGAGCAACCTAGGATTTGCTCATTGGCAAGCTGTTAAGATAATCATGTGCTACCTTCGTGGTACAACTGACTTGGTTCTATACTATCAAGGCGGGAACCTTAAGTTGAGAAGATACTTAGATGCCGATTGGGGTGGTGGCCCAGACAAGTCCAGGTCAACCTCAGGCTATGTTTTCACCCTGGATGAGGGGGTCATATCATGGTGCAGTAAGAAGCAAGACTGCATAGCTTTGTCGACTATGGAGGTAGAGTATATCGTATGTAGCCTAGCCACGTAGGAGGCAATATGGCTGAGGCGTTTCCTCCAGGATCTTAACCTCACTCCTAGAGTTGATGATCCTTGTAATAACCCGACCCTAACCCATATTTATTTATTAAAATAGTATTTTTTTTATTTAATTAATCATGTTTATTCATTTAATTTATCATGTTTATGGATTTAATCACTCATGGTTATTTGTTTAACCAAATCATGTTTATTAATTCAATTACCCTCAATTTACATATTTACCGAATTACCTTATGTTAACTAAATTTTTCACTTTCATTTATCATATTTAATTGTCCCAATTGGAGAATATTTCATTTGGGTCTCATTTTGCAATTCAAGTTTTATTTGTTGTTAATTCCAGTTTCGTTGATTGATTAAATTTCAGGTGAATCGATAGTAGACCTCGATAATTATGATTGAGCGCTAAATTATTTTTCATAACGTCACAAAATTTTAATTTTTAGCTACACAAAAAATTAGGCCCAAATTTATTTATTTTGGCCCAATTCATTTGGCCCAATTCCTAAATTATGTTTATTTATTTAATTACCTCATGTTAAAGATTTTCTCAAATATATTTATCGCATTTAATCATCCCGGTGGGAAAAAATTTATTTGAAAGAATTTATAGTAGGTTCTAATAATTATAATCCAAGTGATTTAATTTATTTTTTCATATCGTCACAAAAAATTAATTTCAGGTGACATAAAAACGTTATCGTTACGAAGCGTTTTATTATCGAATCCAACTTTCTTTGGCCCAATTTAAAGCCCAACATGTTTGCTTCTTAACCTAACTAATTACCATGATTAAGCTTAACCATGGTCAGCTAAATAGTCACTTTACTAGATAAAATTTCAGCCAAGGTCAAAACAAACACAAATCAACCCAAAACTCAACCCACATCTCTCTCTCCTCTCTTACTCTATACACGGCCAACCACCAGTAGCCCCATTTCCAGCCACTTCCAACCACCTTCCAGCCACCAATCAGCCACCCCCGGGCCACCAAGACAACCACCAGCCATCCCCATAGCCCCCTCAAGTATCAAACATCATTTTCACCCACTTATCTTCAAGCAAAGTGAGTAAACTTGATCTTGTTGGTTTTGAATTTTATTTTAGTTTTGATTCTTGTTTTGATGTTTGTGATCATTGATCATGATATTTTGATAGAAAATTAGAGTTATTTTGGTGTTGATCATGGTGGAGTTGAGCTTGAATCATACAAGGGGTTTATGGGTGATCATGTTCATGCAAGCTTAAGCTAAAACCATGCTTATGGATTAATTTGTATTTGATTTTATACTCTTTAGTTTTATTGATGATTATGATGATGTTTTTCGTGATTTGGAATGATTTCAAGTGAGGATTTATGTGAAAAGAGAGGGAAAAGCCAAAGCAGTGAGGGCTGGAAATTTCAGAAAAACAGGACAGATTTCGGGATTAAAATGGTAATGATCGGTTCATCAAAAAACTATGATTTTTGGTGTGTAGATAGCTCAGTGTGTTAGCTTTCAAATGAATTTTGAATCGCCTTAATTTGAGCTTTGTGAAAAACGTTATGGTCATTTTACCCAAACTGTGCAGAATGGATCAAAAACTGACACACTTGTGTTTTAGCTCCATTTTGGGAATCCTATTGTGGGAATCATATTTTGTGTTGTAAATGAAAGTTTTTCAGGACTTCTTAATCTTTTTGTATTGGGGTTTCAAGTCTCCATTTGAGGTCAAGGACGAAAGTTATGAATTTTTGAAGTGAGCTGACATGCTTTGGTGCAATTGGGCTGTTATTGCAATTTCTGTGCAGCGTATACTTGGAGGAAAATTCAAAAAATTGCAATGTGGATTGTCCATAGTATTTTTGAATTTACTATAAGATTTCATGAATTTTGGTTGAGTATTTTGAGTTTGGTGATTTTTGGAAGCATTTTGAGTAATTCTGTAAAGAGCAATAATAAGGATTGAGTGAGACTGATAATGCATTCGTTTTGTGTATTTGGGCCAAGTAAGGTCATTTAAGGGGGAAATGAATATTCATGAAACTTTTATTCTGATTAATGAGAAAAAAGAAGACAAGTATACAATTTGGGAGCTTGTTTATGAGCTTTGAATTATTTATGTATTTTACAAAGAAAATACTAAGCTTAGTGAGCTTAATAGCTTCTTTTGAGTTTAATGATTCATTTGGGATGGAATTCTATATCTAGTGCATTTATGAATGATATATGAGAAGTGGGGAGAGTTGTGACTCAGAAATCATATTTATCAAACCAAGTTATTGCAGTTTGTGCTATTTTGAACCAAGATATATCTCTCTTAGCCTCAAACCTTTATTACTTACTCAATTCAGAATGTATCAAATGTATTTACCAAGCTAATCTAGTGTACTAGTTGTTATCTTGAATCAAATTGTACATTAGCGAGCCTTAAACCCGTAGCAGCAACATATTTCAGAAAAGGCCACAACCACTCACTCATTTGTCACCATCAAGGCCTTTTCCTTTGTAATCTCATTTATCTCACTGTTGTCTATTTTACTTTCATTTAGTTTATATCAAATTTAATTACTTTCACCAATTCAGTTTTGAAGTTATATTGAAATATCGAAGTTATGTATACCATTTAATTACTCAATTTCTGTTACACATACTTTTACTTATTCAATTATGTAAATAAAGATCATTTACTGACTACATATACTTACAATGACATTTATGAAACAGAGTCGATGCATAGTTATTGTTTTCCGTTATACATAAGTGTTATCAAGTCAGAACATATTTTTCAAGTCAGATGACATTTATGAAACAGTTGACTTTTATCAAATCAGATGACATTTTTAAAGACTCAAGGTACGTCAATTGCTTGTATCTTCAGAAAGCAGAACATGTTTATCAATTACAAATCTTAATGAGTTTATCACTGAATCAGTTTACACAGTGATTTGTCATTTAACTTGTGACCTCGTCAATTATCATCTATAGGCCGTCAGCCCATCATTTACCCACGCGACTTCAGGTCTGGCATGTGTACACCTATATATAGATCATATCATTGCAAGGGGTTCATATCCAGATAATAATGAGCAATTCAGTTTCATATTACTTTCATTTTCATTGTTATTATCAACTAAATGAATTGCAAAGACGGCTACCCATCAACAGGATTTCTATGCTCATTTTACAATACAGAAATGCATGTACTAAGTTTTTGCTCACATTTTCGAATTGTTTTCATGCTTTCCATTTTGGGTGATAAAGCATCACATGTTTTCCCTTTTAGTAAGCCCTTTTGAAAGTCATCAGATACCTACAGTGGATTCAGCATAACATTAATGTTGGGATCGACCTCAGGGTCAAGTTGGGTCTATATTCAATATACTTGTGTAGTGTGGATTGCGAGTTAGCACATGGTATGATTAAGTCAATGGTATTGAAGTTGAACTATTATGGACTTTGGTCTTGAAGTGTTTCAGTTTAATAGATTTTGTGATTGTGAACATGAGTTGCAAGATTAAATGATTTCAGTGAGCCTTGTCCTTATCAGGACGGATGTAGCACCTTCTGTTATTAAGTCTTCCGCTGAAATTTTCCGTAAACCATGTTATTAGCATTTTAGGGGCGTTACAATCTTGTTGAGATGTTATGTGACAACACAGCTGCCATCCAGTTCGCTAAAGATCTAAAGTTCCATCAAAAGACCAAGCACATTAAGAGGCGTTATCACTTCGTGTGAAACGCCATAAAGACAAAGGAAGTTGCCATCAAGTATATATCTACTAACAAGATGATTGATGATACGTTAACTAAGTCGATTCTTACAGATGCTTTTAAAGCACATTCGTCGAGTCTAGGACTTCGTGGAGTTTAGTTTTTGGATGAAATCTTGTTATGTATGACAGATACGTTCTTTTTGTAATGAGCATTTATGAAATAAAGATTCTAGGTTCTTTCCCTAAATGCTTTATGATTTATTTGTTAGACATGTTGGAATGTCACAGACTTCTAATTGGCCAAGTCATACAGGCAATCGTTCTGACGCTTGAGTAGCGAGCAGGATGAGACTGAATCATATTGGCACGAGGTGTGTAATATTGATTACTCATACTGAAAGTGCATGAATGAGATAAGACATAGTCGCCTCAATAAGTCTAAAATGAGACCCGAGGGAGTCGAATATGAGATATGATTTCATATTGAAGCCTTAAAAGCTAAATCTTGAGTGTCAAGATCAACATTTAGTATGTTAATCTAATGGCTTAGGTTAGATATTTTGGGTGATAATCTAGACTAACGACTCGCATCGCATGAAGAGTGACAAGCCCAGTTAAGTGGGAGCTATGTCATGACATATATCTCATACTATGAGTGCTTCAAAGACGACCCATACACGGAGTGACAATTGACTTCCTTATCTGTTGTCACTGTGCGACCCTCTAGGTGATGACCCTTTGACTTAAAGTTATAATGTGAAGTCGAAGCTTGATGTTGCTACTTTAATGTATTTCTCAAGGGTCGCGATGTATATAGTTTGACGAGAACATGTTTAAAAAGCAATTAAGCTAAGATGCAATATCATGAGTGTTTAAGGAAAAACCTATCCATCATCATCATATCAGCAGGGGCAATTATATTGAGTATATAATCATATGATATATCATAGCATAAAAGATTAGAAATGCCACTAGTGATGTCTTGGGATGATTTTGGGGTATCGCATTTTTGGTGAAAGTGTTATATTAGTTGGATGGTAACTTGATATAATGCTTCTTGTTATTTTTTGGCCGCACGTTCTATTCATAGTATGAAGCGTGAAGAGTTGTGATATATGGAGAGTATGTGTTTTGCAGCTTTCATGGCCGAGCGTGAGCTATTGGCCAAACCTATTTAATTAGGCCCAATGGCCACTAGTGTCACCTAGGTTGACAGCCCTAGCTGCCCCCTAACCTATAAAAGGAGGCTTGGGGGGTTAGTCATACACACACAGACACAAAAATCTCATACTCTCCTATTCTTCTCTCACGGCTGCCCTACCATTACTAGTGGGTCTCGAGTCTAGGACGTGGAAACTCTAGGGCGACTATAGTAGCCGCATAGCATCACTGCTGATGTGAGCCATTCCCAATAGTCAGTTCTGCAATCCGGGTTAGTCCTATTTGTTCAACAGGCTCAAATAAAATTTCAACCCAAAATTAAATGGTAATAGGTAGATTAACTTACAAGTTTATTTACATGCTAAGCCCTTTAATTTTATCAATGTGGGCCAAAGTGCACTTCACAATTCCAGTGCGTCTCTTCACATGTAGACTATTAACAAGGCCCAAAAACGTGTACACAATTTTAATCAAACGGGAACGGTGACAAATTAAGATCAAACAATCCCTTTGATGCTATATTAAATTTTACATAAATAGGGTCATAAACAAACGAGTCATGCGTATAAATTTAAATGAAATTTCAACCTTAAATCAAATAGTAATGAGTGAAGTAATTTAAAAGTTTATGTACATGCTCAAACCTTTTAATTTTATAAGTATTGGACAAATATTATTTTTACAACTCTAACAAAAATAAAAACAAAAATAAAAATAATCTATCTAAAACAAACAATGGATGTTGCTTTTAGATATGGGGGAGCAAAGTTCTCGTGTACCCTGAAACTGGTCAAACGGTTTCAGATTTGGTTCTTACAAAAAAGGAACCGGTCCAATTAGTTCCGGTTCGGTTCTCAAAAAAATATCCGGAACCGGAACCTAGAACTGCTTTAGAGGGAGGAAAATAAATATTTTTTTGATTTGTTACTACCTTTTCTTTTGTCTCTCAATTCTTTTTCTATTTGATTTTTTTCTCTATAAAAATGACTCTTTAAATAGTGATTTTAACACAGAATTAGTTAATTTTTTAATACTAATAGAAGACAAGAATGAATTGTTATATTTTTCAAGTAAATGAGATAAGAAAAAATACAAGATCAATAAATTAACTTTCTTTTTTGTGTAAAGATAGAAGATAAAGGTAGAAAAAGATCAATCCACACTAAATAAATAAAAAAAATTTAATTTATTAAGTGCTAAAATTTTAACATTAAGCACAATAGACACCCTGAAATTGAAATCTGAATCCGAAGTTCTGATTTCTATTATGAAAAGTTAAAAATCTATTTGACCGATTCTGATTATAGTTTTTCATTTGTTGATCAAATATTTGAAATTGATCACCTTCACCTTTAATAAATAAATAAATGAATAATTGAACCTCAACGATCCGCGTGGACATTGTCTGTTGCTCGTCCTGTGTCTGTGATAGGATACTTTTGGGGTTGAATCCGATAGTGCTACTCTGCTCATCAATGCCTCAAGAAAGACATGGCCATGGGTGACGCCTACTTCTACAGTTTCAGATCCACTTGTACGCCCAACCTTCACTTGAATCTTAAGCGCTTTCTTCCAGTTCTCTGTCTCTTCATACTTATTCTCTCTCTGAGTTCCTTTGCTGCTACGGTCGTCGAATCAATTCCTGGGTATCCCGGCAACCTCCCTTTCCGCTTAGAAACCGGGTACTTTGTTTTTCTTTAATTTTTTTGGGTTGTTTGTTTACCAGTCCATCTTAACTAAACGTTTAAACTGAATTCAATGCGTGCAGCTACATTGGTGTAGGGGAAGAGGAGCAAATCCAGCTATTCTACTACTACATTGAGTCGGAAAGAGATCCCAAAACTGACCCACTTGTTCTTTGGCTCACTGGTGGCCCTGGTGCATCTGGTCTCTCTGACCTTGTTTTGGAGATTGGTATGTTTTTTACATGCTGTTTGTTCCAATTTCCAAATCCAAGCTTAATTCTGTGATTTTGAGTGAGCGGCTCGCCTATTCTCCAGAAGGCGTTTATGTGGTTTTTTTTTTTTTTTTTTTTTTTCCGGATTACCTTGAAAGGGTGAACAAAGTCAAGCACGCTAAATAGTTACAAATTCATCTACTAGTATAATCTAAAAATTGTAGGCAAAATGAAAAACGGACAAAACAGAATTGCAACTAAGGGCATGTTTGTTATAATCGTATTGAATCTGCTAAAGGTTCCAACTTGCTTAATATATTCGAATTTGTTTACAGTTAGTCAAACTTACTTTAACCTGCTCAAATCTACTAATTATTAGTCAAATTTGCTCCAACCAACTCGTAAACTTGTTTTCAAACTGCTTCAATTTGTTAATGCCTAATCAAACATGCTCCAATTTACTCAAAAATGTTCCAACCTCCCCAAACATACTCAAAACATATTTTGTGTTGGTCAAATCTACTTAAATCTACTCTAATATATTGTCAGATGCTCCGACCCGGTAATTATTCCTCTAATATGCTCATAACAGACTCGAAAATCATAACATATGCATCAACCAGAGTAAAGGAAGACAACCTTTGCGAATGCCGGCCAACCACAAGAAAACTCTATAGCTGTCTGTTAGGGTTGAATCGAATCGCAATTCGATATCACAGCGGAAGCAAT
>JACYFF010031958.1:10894814-10915099 GCA_017589665.1 Selenicereus undatus | reverse complement strand
CTGGTGACCATGCCACCCAGCAGCACGCCCGTGCCTCAGCTCGTGCCTCCCCAGTGGCTCAGATTTTGGGCCATAAACTCAACACTGTCAAATGGTGAACTAAGCAAATCAGAATTGTAATGATACTGATCAGTTTACACCTGCCCCTTTCAACTGGAGATATTGACATGTACCCCATTCCAACCATTCCTTGCAAAATCTTCCAGTTGTGATTAACGGGAAAACAAGACGACTCCTCTTCCTCCTATAAGTTGTCCCCTTCAAATATTATTCTAAATGTTCCCTTAATCCCTTCTATGTCCATAATATATACGCATAGCAAAAGTGACGAGCTCAGATTCTCAGTAAAACTTGTATCCATTCAAAATCTGTCAAATCTGCTTCATTTAAAATTCAAGTGGGTGGTAGAAATGAGTTTTAAATGGGCATGGGTCGGCTATTGGAAAACGGGTACGGGTGTGGGTGTAGCCTTTATCCGTCCCATACCCGCAACCTACTCGGACCCGTTTTTATAATAAGATAAAAAAAATTATTTTCATTCAACATTTTTCTAGTTTAAGTCTAATTCAAACCGTTCTAACAAAAAATTAGTCAATAATGTATTTGATTTCACATTTCTGAACAATATATTCTCAAAATATCACAATTTTGTAATCTTATAATGACAAAAATATATATCGTACTTGAATATGGATTGTATACGGGTATTAATTTTCCATTCTCTATGTGAACCCGAATAAGACCAGCAAACTCGCAAAATCCGATGGATATGGATATGAGTATGATTTTTATTTTTTAATACTCAATAGGTAAGGGTACGGATATGGATACGATTTTTGAAGACATGTATGGATAAGGGTATGACTCAACTTGCTCCGTGCCCTCCCCATTACCATCCGTAAAATTCTTAGATACAAACGTATATATTTAACATGGTACATACCTTGGAATTGTGTAGTGAATGCGCGCTCAAGATGTTGCTGTGTATCTTTTTTTTTTCCCGACAGTAATGTATATTTTCTGTTCTATAGTGTACCTTTTTCTTCCTACAATGTATTGTTTGTTTCCTGCAATGTTTATTTTTTTATCTGTAGTATATTTTTTCTTATCTATAGTATATGTTTTATTATCTGCAATGTATCTTTTTCTAATCAACTAGACTGAAAGAATTACAAAAATGCTTATTGAGTGGGAGAAATAAAATAGAGATTTAACCCAATGATATGATATCTCTTATATAGGTATATATCTAAGATGGTACATAGGCATATACCTTAGAATTATTGAGATATAGTCTCCCTTTGTACCTTAAGACTCTTTGTAATCCGTTTCATAGCTGCGCCTTCTCCTTTGCTACTAGTTCAAGCTTCAAGGGGCCCAGACGTTTCTGCCCCTGTCTTGCTGCAACAACTCATATTTCATATTCTCTCCGCACAACATATTCGAGCCCTCCTGGACGAACTGGCTTCTCAATTATGTTGGTTGTCTTCATCCATAGATCTCATCATCCTTCTCAAATGCTGTCTTGGCATTATGATCCCTCATGGATGGCAATCAGTAGCACACCACCCCCAACTTATGTAGTGGGTGTCACTTTATGCTCCATGCACCGTAGCCAATAGACACTCATCCTCATTAGGAGTTTTACTCTCCCCTAATCAGGGTATCACTCACTCTTAAGAGTCTTTGTCACATGAAAGTGGCTAATTCCTTTTGTTTTTTATCCTCATTTTCACACCCTTCACTCACAATTTGGACGCTACTTTCGCACACACCAAGCTCCCTCTCACCTTGGTGCTACTTCCCTTTTGCACCGGTGCACAACTATATGCTTCTTAACTCATACTTACAAACAAAATCCATTCGACATGGAGCCTCATGCTATCACCCAAAAATCTATCTAGCGAAAAACATCAATTCCTGTTGGACAAGTTGTGGGTGATTTTCTAATACAGCCTCAAACTTGAGTCACATTTAATGTACATATATATTGCGCAGGTCCCCTGGATTTTGATTATCCGGCAAGTTGGCAAACAGGAGAAACAAAGTTCAAACTGAATCCCTATTCTTGGACAAAGGTATTAGAACTAATCAGTCGTTAGGATATCTTAATCTTGTCGTTTCAAAAATTCGCCTGTTTAATTTTACATAAACAAAGTGTTCTGACAAAAGTAGTGCCTTGTTTGATTCTTAGGTTGCTAGCGTAATATTTATCGATGCGCCTGTTGGGGCAGGCTTCTCATATGCAACAATACCAGAAGGCTACTACACTGATGATATCACAGCAACAAGACATACCTATGAGTTCCTAAGAAAGGTCAGAAAATGGCATTACCTCATCTGCATTATGCAGAAATTCTTCCCTTTCATTAAAGAACACTTCCCTACCACAACGAGCTACCATATCACCCTACTTTAAAAAAAGGGAAAAATTAAAATTAGGCTATTACAGAGTGTTATAAATACTGTGCAGTACCGTCTGGTATCGGACGAAGTGTACCATACTGGTCAAGAAACAGTACAAGTTATTGTCCGGTATTGCACTGGTCAATACCGCTCTGTAGTGTCAAATACCAAGCGGCACTACTATTTTCTATCAATACCGCCCGAGACACTAAAATTTCAAATTATTTGCACTTTAAATTTTAAAATTCTTTGAAATTTAAAACGGTATAAGTTTTATAAAGGCTGTCAAATTGAAGGGGAGAGTGCCATCCGGCCACCCCCCTTTGCCCATTAATAAAATGCCAAATGTAGTTTTATAAAGGCTGTCAAATAATGAAGTGATTACTAGATCATGAAACCTTTGATACGCGAATTCTGCATTTCAAAAGGGAAAAAGAGTATTCTTGAACCAATAATATTTTTATAGATATCCGTTTTATAAGAATTAACGTCTTTCTCAACCAATATTTGATCATGTCAAAGAAAACTATAAGTCATCAAAGACATTAAGTTGACTTTGATGTGAAAAGTGATTTTGTAGATGGTAATTCATTCAACTGGTGAATTTTGTAGATGGGTAAGGGTAACATATTTATTTATATAGGAATTATACGAGAGAAGGTTGTTTTATCCATTTTTTATTCACCTTTTAAGCATGTTTCCTACCATATTTGGCTGCGCATTAAAGATTATTACTAATACTAATATTTATAAATTAATTTAGGCCTTCACTGAGTCTTTGTAATTTAATTTAATTTTTTGTAAAGTAGTCTAATGTGATGGCTAGCATACTTTGACCGGAAAATTTGACCTAGGTCCTCGAGGACCTCAACGGGCCTTATAGTAGTAAATAGACCTGTCAATTCAGGCGGGCGGGTAAAATACGAATCGGGTGTATTTCGAATGCCGGTAGAATACGAGTCCGATGTATTTCGGGTTCGGGTAGAATACGGGTCGGGTGTATTTCAGTTTTGCGGGTTTCGGATCAACCCAACGAGTCGAGAACGCCACATTTCCTGCCATTGTCTTTGGCAAATAAAATTGACTCTAGATGCTCAAATTATCCTACCGTATATTAAATTTTTCTTTTTCTATGAGGATAACCTATTGTATATTTTGTAGACTTAAATTAATTCAAAATTTTAAAATATAGACAAAAATTAGCTACTTATAAGTTTATAAGTCCAGAAGATAGTGATTAGTGACTACTATATTGTGTAAATGCATACGTCCTCAATATAGTAATACACTAATACAAAATACTTATTGTAAACTTTAAACAAAGTACAAAATTTACTTACTAATTCACGCTTAGAACATAAGTAAGGTCATGAAGAAGCAAGTACATCATCAATCGAGAACCATACATTAAATTGTCTTACCAACACGGCAACACGCAACACCATAGTCAAGCGACTCAAATCATCTTACAACATGATATAGAGTACAAAGTCTAAAGTCTTAAACAAGCAAACCATAGTTCAAACTTCAAACATACACTCAAAGCATGCTTCTATATCAAATTCATAGCATTAATAAACTAATTAATGTTAGAATTGCCGAATTCCACTTGATCTCCCGATTCCAACTCTACCCTTTCTTCATGTTCATCTTCTTCTACTTCTTCTTCATCGACATTCAATGTGACTTTAAAAAATTGAGCACAAATACCATTGAGTTCTTGTTCATCCTCATCTACATCGACAAATAGGTGCAAGAAAAATTAACATACTTATTAGTAATCATAAGACAAAACATGCATATAAAGTTTTGGACAACAAAAATTTTGTAAAACTTACCACCATACATCTTAAATCTAAATACCCAACTACGTGTGGTAAATAATGCCTCTGCATTTTCGGGTTTAAGAGAAGCTCTCTATTTAGTTAGGATTCTACCTCTCATACTAAAGTATCATTCAGAAGCCACAGTAGTTGTAGGAATGCTCAAAATGTCTCTAGCCATGTTACTTAAGGAGGGAACTCGATTCTGGTTCACCTTCCACCAACTTAAAATATCTAAGTCGATAGTGTGATCCAATTTATGCTCATCCGAATCCGTATTCAATTCTGAAATTCTGCCACGAGATACCATAACACTATCAAAATCTCCAAATCCCTACACAAGTCAAAAACACATATTAGTACGTACGAACAAATAAGATAACTTTTGTTTATAAAGAACACATAGACAATATAAATCAAATTAAGAGAACATACCACTAAGTCATCCTTTCCTCTCCTTGCACCAGTCACATTTGCTTGAGGTTGATCTTTGACATACTCACAAAAGAGTTTGTACAATTAATCTTTCACAATTTTGGACTTCAACTCGGAAGTTTCAGGGTCAAGTGTTTGAAAACAATACATGATAAGCTGAAACTTAAATCGATGATACAAAATGGCAGCAAACAAGAGAATCATACTATAATTGTCCCAATAATCCTTAAATTTTCCCCTCATTTTTGTTGCCATACTCCCAAAAACAATATCCTCACAAAAACTCCACAAAGATAAGAGATTTTCAATTTTCCACACGTTTTTTAGATATAAGTTTGCCGTAGGGTACTTTGTACCAGATATAATAGTAGTTATCTCATCAAATGGTTGAAGAAGATCACAAATCTTCTCAATCCTAGACCACTCTTCATCCGTGGGAAGATCAAGAAAAGTAGAAGTAGACCTCTCCATCCACCTCATACTTGTAAAAGCAGCTCGATAAGGCGATGCTTTATCTAACATCTTGTAGGTGGAGTTCGACCTAGTTGGACAATCCAACCACAAACCTCTTGCACAATGAATGCCAAGACCCAAAGTAATTTCCTCAAATTTCAATTTCCTACCTTCAGAACCGGTCACATATTTCACTAAGTCTTTCACCTTAATTATCCCAACATCAATTAATTTCAAGCCCTCCTTAACAATCAAATTCAACACATGTGCACCACATCGAACATGAAAAAATTCACCACCACAAGGCAATCGAGCATGCACATTCACAGTATCACGCAACAAGTCTTGCATATTATCATTTGCTCTAGCATTGTCCAATATGATGGTGAACACTTTCTTGTGAATTTTCAACTCCTTTAAAAGATCATGAATTTTGTCATGCAAAGCACTTGCATTATGAGGAGGGGGCAAATGCACAAAGTTCAGAATCTTAGAATGTAACTTCCAATTGTCATCAATGTAATGAGCTGTCAATGAGAGAAAACCATGACTTACACATGAAGTCCACAAGTTAGAAGTGACACAAATTCTACTTGTAAGTAGACCCAATGATTCCTTAAGCCTTTGCTTTTTACGTTTGTGAATCTTTATGCAATGACTTCTGGCTGTATTTCTAGATATTGGAACACAATTCTCATTCAAATAAATATGAATTGTTCGGTTTCCCTCATGCTCGGCAAATGTAAAGGTGTACCCACGCTTAATTATGGCTTGTGCAACCAATTCCTTATACTCATATCGATTGATCTTTCTAACCAATTTTTCATCTTTAGCCATCATCATTTGACCTACATCAGCACTTACACGTGCACTACAAGTTTCAGTATGACGTCTAAAGTTAGATGTACCATTGCTAGAATCCGCATCAATAGGCCATCCGTTGGAATACTTACAATAAGCGCGATCTTTGGCATCAGGAAAGTGGTTGCCTTCTTTTATGTTGTAATGCTTCCACACACTAGAGGTCTACTGCCTTTTCTTTGTTGAAGGAGAATCATCATCTAACTCAACTGTAAATGGCATACAAGGGGTGGAGCTCCCTACAAAAATTAAAGAAAGATATAAGTTATTAAAATGAAAAGAAAAATATAAGTTACTAACATGAAAACAAATTGTTACAAGTTAGAATAGAAATATAGTCATGTGGGAGTTGAGTTCACTAATAATATTTTGAGGTCAAAACCAAAGCTTGAAATTTATATCTAGTTATCTACATTACTACATAGTACATACATTATCATATATTCTAATTTTCTTCATCACTGAAATTGGCTACTTGCTACTCTTTACTTACATAAACATTAATTATATTGGATAATCAATTTACAATTACCACCAACATTCTGTTCATGTTCTTTTGATATTTACAATTTACAATCTCAAATACAACTAAGTCAACTATACAAGAAGTCCTTGTATTTGTCAATCAATATTGGTGTTTAATCTTTATGCCTTTTAATCTATCAAGACAAACTAAATGATTACACAAAAAGCATTACACAAAGCAATAGGCATTATGATTTATATTCAGCTTTACAAACAGAGCCTATCAGTAAAACATAGCACTTAACTACTTAAGCATCAATTCCTTACACAAAGAGTCACAGAGCATAGAAGTCCTTTTATTTGCAATTCAAAATAGGAAGACAAACTGAATGCGTCAACATAGTTGAGGTCCTTGAGGATGAATTACATTCAACTTTACAAAAATATAAATGGGAGCCTCAAATCTTCTGTTAGTGGGAGCACAGTCGCAAAGCATTCAGAGCTTGAAGACAAACAGAGGCACGCTCGCAAAGAAGCCAGGGCTTTTCGAACAATTTAGATTTTAGAGGCTTTGCTATTTCAGAAGCCTCTGTTCAGATTTCAAAAGCCAGAGCTTGAAGACAAATAGATGCACGCTCGCAAAGAAGCTCGAAAAGTTGACATACCTGATGGATGAGTGGGAGCACGGGCGTTGCTATTTCAAACTAGAGGAGATGGAGATGGGAAAGTTGAAGCATCGAACCCAGAACCTCTTCTTCCACAACCGCGGGACCCACTTGCGGTGCCATGGATGGAGAGGGAAAGTTGAAATGGAGCTGAGGAGAGTGTTGCTTTATCACCGATGCTGCAACAAGTGGGTAACAATGGAGTTGAAGGGCTTTCAGATGAAGAGATGGAGAGGGACGTGAAGCGTTTTAGCTGAAGAGTAACTCGATTCAGATTTCAGAGTTAGGGTTTTGAACTTTTGCTTGCGTCGCGAGAGAGCGGAGAGTTGAGAGTCTGTGCGTGAGAGCTGACAGCTGAGAGGCTTCTGCTGGTCTACTGTTCTTCGTGTTTTCGTTTCTCACCAAGGAAGCCAAATATCGCAGGCCCACGCGACAAACCAAATCAATCCCCAATACCCATTTTTTTCACTGTTGACCCGACGGGTCAACCCGGACTTGACCCACTAGGACCCGAATTTTTTCGGGTTTTTCGGGTTCGGTTAATTTCGGATTTCGGGTCAAAAAATCATGTTCACAACCCTAAATTTTCGAGCGGGTTCGAGCCGGGTCAAAAATTGATAGGTCTAGTAGTAAATCGAAATTGTCATCCACTGCCCTATGGGTAGTAGTTAAGGTGTATTTATTGCACTTAATTAGTTGTTTTACCTAAAAAAAATGAAAGACAATTAATATAAAATTTTTGCAATGGCAAATTTACCCCCACCAAATTAGTTGTCATTTTTATTCTCTCTTCTTTCAGTAACTGTGGCTCTATCTCCTCTTTATAACCAATCTCCATTATTGTGGTACTTGATTCTTTCATCCTCATTGTTGCGGCATTACCTACCTTAGGATCGTTATATTGAACTTTTCATCTCATCCTCCTTGGCCGCCAACACTCGGTTGATTCGTTAGAAAATTCAAATCTGAAATTTCGATTGAAATTTATGGTTTTAGATATAGTATTTCAATTTTTAAATGCTTTGATATGGGTTTAGGGTTCACCATTCTTGCCAGCGAAGCTGGCCACCCTAGGGTTTGGTTTCATGTCACCGGCGAAGCCGACCATGATGGTGGTGGTGATGAAGATGTTCTGGTTAGGGTTTTGGGGTTGATGGTGGTGGAATTGATTCTAATAAGGTGGAGGAGGTCGTTGCGATGGTCTGCTTTTTCCGGTAAGGAGTGGTGCCCTCTTTTCGGTATCAACAAGGAGAGAGTAGAACACGCCTGTGGTGGTTTGGTGGTGATGATTGTGAAATGAGAAATTAAAACAAAGTTAAAATGGCAAAATTTATTAAGAGAGATAAAATTAAATGGAGAGTGAAATTGGAAGGAGTGCTAGTTAGGAATGTAAAAAATTTTACTTTAAATTTATCAATTATATTGCCTTGAAAATTTCTAATTAGCAACATTAATGTTTTCTTTCATGTGTAAATTGAGGTCCTTCACTGATTTTTATGTGTGAATTGAGGTCTTGTCATTCACTCTTAACTTTTTATTGAGGTTTTTTTTCGTTCACTTTTTTGTCCTCATCATATATATGTTAGATAAATTAAATTTATTGGGTAGTTATGTCAAGAGTTTATATCATATTACTAGAAGTACATAGTCCTATGTACAAGTTATGAAAGCACTTACATATTAAAAATTATCTATATAACAAATACACATAATCCATATACATATATATATACACACACACACACACAGACACGCACACACATATACACGAGAACGCACGCACATATATACACACACAGATATGTGTGTGTGTGTGTATATATATATATTAAAATTTTGGAATTGAGAATGTATACATGTGGGGAAACTATGTAAAGAATTCTATTTTGTAAACATCAATAAATGATTATTGTTAATATCTTGATGGGCAAAAAGGAAAAAAGTTAATTAATAATGTAAATATCCAATCTGTACCATTAATTTGTATCTATAAAAAGCATAACAAGCAAATAAAGCAGGATAAAGCATGCTTATCTTTGGCATTTCACATTTGTATTGTTCTATCTGAATGTGTGTTTTTCGGGATACATACAGTGGCTTCTAGAAGAGCATAGAGAATTGCAAGAGAATCCTCTTTACATAGCCGGTTGTTCCTACTCAGGCATTACAGTCCCCATTGTTGTCCAAGAAATTGTGAATGGTAATCTACAATTTTTTACTTAACCGTTTTTCTTTTCAATATTATTGTTAAGTCATGATTTTGGCAGTATTTTAACGTATGCTAGTAGATCCTTCATTTTCTTTTGTACTATGTATGAGGAAAAAATATCACTTTAGAATTGTGAGTAATTGGAGTGCCTACCTCAATTGAGGTGGTTAGATTTCTATTAGTATCAATACATTAGGGTTACATGAGTACAAGTCATGGGTCCAAGGCCCGTTAACACAAAGGTTATATACAGACACCATTACACCCCCTCAATCTGGACAGGATGAAACAATGGAGATATTGGTCTTGAATTGAAGAAACTTCTGCAATGATAAGCCTTTGATAAAAATATTAGCAACTTGAGATTGAGTAGGAATGAATTTCATCTGAAGATGTCGTTTACCGACCATTTCACGAACAAAGTGATAATCAACCTTGATGTGCTTGTTGCGACTATAAAGGACTGGGTTCGCAACAAGGTAAGTGGTGGAAATATTGTTGCAGAAGATTCAGATCGGGACTTGTACGAGAAAGCCCAAGTCCAAGAGAAGTTAACATAACCATTGAATTCCAGCAGCAGTGTAAGCAGCAGCATGATATTCGACTTCGGTAGAGGAGCGAGAAACAATGAGTTGCTTTTTGGACCGCTAGGAGATAAGATTAACACCAAGAAAATTAGCAAACCCAGTTGTGGAGCGGCTGCTATCAGGACACCCAGCCCAATCAGAATCACAAAAGATAACCATCAAGTCCAACCGAGAATTGGCGTTAAAGAACAGGCCATGATCAACTGTGCCCTGCAAATACCTGAAAATGAGTTTGACAGCATGCAAGTGAGGCGTGCGAAGAGCATGCATAAATTGGGAGACTACATGTACAACATAAGCAATATATGGCTTAGTCATGGTAAGATACTCTAGGGCGCCAACCATGCAACGATAGTCAGATGGATTAAAAAGTAACTCACCATCAGTCAGGCTTAGTGTGGTCATATAAAAACACGATGTGCCCACATATTTGAGTGTATGAAAATGAAATTTCTTAAGCAAGTCCATAACATATTGTGTTGAGAAAGAAAAAGGACAGATGAAATGAGCACAACCTGAACACCAAGAAAATAGTGAAGGTCACCAAGGTCCTTCATGGCAAAATGAGTAGAAAGAGTGATAATAAAAGAGCGAACAAGGACAGAATCATTGGCGGTTAGGAGAATATCATCACCATACAAGAGAAGAACTAGGATATGAGATTGCTAACGATGAACAAACATAGAAGGGTTGACTTTGCTACAGTGAAGACCATGAGACATCATAAAGGAGCTAAAGCGATGAAACCAAGCCCGAGGTGCTTGTTTTAGACCATACAAAGATTTCTTAGGTCGACAAATGTGGGTTGGGAATTGTGGATGGACAAAACCTGGAGGTTGCTTCATGAAAACCATCTCATCAAGATGCCCTTGAAGGAAAGCATTTTTCACATCAAGTTGACGAATAACCCAGTTGCAAGAAACAACTATAGAAAGTATTAAGCGAACAGTAGAGGCCTTAACAACGGAGCTCAATGTCTCGTGATAATCAATATCAGCCTGTTGGTGATTGCCAAGAGCTACAAGGTGTGCCTTATAGCGATCAACTGAGCCATCAAAGGTATATTTTGTTTTATAAATCCACTTATAACCGACAATATGCATAGATGGAGTACGAGGCACAAGTTCCAAAGTATCATTTTCTAAAAATGCATTAAATTCCTAAGCCATAGCTTGACACTAAGTTGGGAATTTAATAGATTTTGAAAAACAAGTTGGGTTGGCATCCTCTTGTCCAACAACTAGTGATAAAATATTTTTGGGTTTAAAAATCCCCAATTTGGATCGGGTTTGCATGGGATGCCATGAACGGGAGATCGGGGCTTCATGGGCCGAAGGGATATCTTAGGGGAAGAGGGGCTGGGCTCACGAGATGGATTGTGCATTGAAGGGACGGACGCAGGGTTCGATTGTGACTTGGGTGGGCTCGGCTGAGGGGGCTGTGAGGACTGAGTGTACTGGGGTGACCCAACTGGGCTCGGCTGAGGAGTGGTGGTAACAAGAGGGAAGGCAAGTATAGGCACGCTGAGTGGGCCTATTGGGCTAGAAGAGGAAGTAGGCAAAGGCATGAGAGCATCTAGGGTGGGCAATGAGCTAGGCTGTGATGGGGAGCTAGTCACGGGAAGAGCACAGGTTAGGCTAGGCTGAGAAGAAATGAAACAAGACGGGGTAACAGGATTGAGCTGAGTGGAGGTGGACAACCATGAGGGAAAGTAGGTCATGAGAGGTGATTGATGCTTGGATGCAGGAATAGCGAAATAGGGAAAAAAGTGTTCATGGAAGATAACGTGACGAATGATATAGATGCATCCCGTTAACGGATAAAGACACTTGTAGGTCTTGTAATGTGGGGCATAACCAAGAAAGACACACCGAATAGATCGAGGTTGAGGCTTGTTTTGCGTATACGGAGTCAAGTTAGGAAAACACTGGGACCCAAAAATGCGAAGAAAACCATAATCACGAGGTTTTGAAAAGAGTTTTTGAAACGGTGACAAACCTTGTAAGAGAGGAGTAGGAAGCCAATTTATGACATATATGGCGGTAAGAACAGGATCAGACCAATATAAGGCAGGCAAGTGAGCATCAATAAGAAATGTGCAAGCCGTTTCAACTATGTGTCTGTGCTTGTGTTCAGCGACATCATTTTGTTGTTGTGTATAAGGAGCGGACTTTCGAAAACATATTCCATGTTGCAAGAGAAAGGTGTCAAAGGCAAGATTATCGTACTCTCGGGCCCCATCACTTTGAAAATAAACAATGGTGGTGTTAAAAAGGTTTTCCACAAATTTGCGAAAATAGGCAAATGTGACAAAAGCATCAGATTTCTTTTTCAAAGGATATTACTAAGATTAACGAGAGAAAACATCAACGAAAAGAATGTAGTATTTGTACCCATTAGCAGAGTAAGTTGGAGATTGAATCGTCATGAATTGAATCCAAAGGTCTATTAGAACAATGCTCAACCTCAGAAAAAGGTGGTCTAGTAGATTTCCCAAATAGCATGAAACACGATCTTTTGAAAAATTTTGTTGTCCTGGTAATGGACTTATTAGAATGAAGAAGATCTAAGGTCCTAGAACTAGTATGGCCTAATCGATGATGCCATGTTTCAGCCGGCAGGCAACAACAACAACAACAACAAACTCCCAATGTGGGTCCCGCTTTCGCGGGGTCTGGGGAGATCCAGCTGTAGGCAACCTTACCCTTACCGGTATTCCTACCCATAGAGAGGTTGATTCCATAAGACCCACAAAATAGCTTTGAGAAAAAGGGTTGAACAGAAAACGATTGCAAAAACCATTGATCGCCGTAAGAGACAGGGGGAGGGGGAAAAGGATCCGGATAAGCGAAAAGATAGGGAGCGGTGACATACCTCAACAAACCAGGGGCGCTTGGTGCCGTGGCATCCCGGGAAAGCACGACCTGCAGACAAGCAAACCAAAAAACCCTACCCACCCCACCCCACCCCACCCCGCCTAAGCCACTGCCACCTACGGAGACGGTCCCCTACAATCAAGGACCTTAATCCTGTCTCGCCAGAAACTCCTATCCTGAGCCATGTCCTTCGTGAGATCGACCACCCTGAGATCCTCTCTAACCACCTCTTCTAGGCTTTTCTTCGGCCTGCCCCTCCCTCTCTTACCACCGGGGGGGTTGATACTCTCGCACATTCGCACTGGGGCGGCCACACTTCTCCTCTTCACGTGGCCGAACCATCTGAGCCTCGATTCCCTCAACTTCTCCTCTATGGGGGCCACTCTAGCTAAGCTCCTAATTACCCCATTTGTGATCCTATCCAATCTCGTAAAACCACCCATCCACCTGACCATCCTCATCTCGGCTACCATCAACCTTTGTACCTGCGCCTTTTTTAGAGGCCAACACTCCGATCCATAGAGAACAGCTGGTCTAACTACCATCCGATAGACTTTGCCTTTCAAACCCATGGGCACTCTTTTGTCACACAACACCCCAGACACTGCCTTCCACTTTTGCCAGCCCACTCTAATCCGCTGGTTAATATCCTCGTCAATATCCCCATTCTGATGGATGATCGAGCCCAAATACTTGAATTTGGCAACCTTCGGTATTGCCCGCCCATCTAGTACGATTTTTTCCCCCTCTTCTATCCTTCCGCTGAAACAACAGTGAAGGTATTCCGTTTTCGATCTACTCAACCGAAAGCCCTTAGCCTCAAGTGTATGCCTCCAACTCTCCAACCTGTCATACACCCCCTGCCTGGTCACATCGATAAGGACGATGTCATCTGCGAATAGCATGCACCAAGGCACCTCGTCCTGGATTCCTCTAGTGAGTTCGTCCAAAACTAATGTGAAAAGAAACGGGATTAAAGCTGAGCCTTGATGCAAGCCCACACTAACAGCAAAGTCATCGGAGACCCCTCCCGGGGTCCTAACCCTCGTCCGCCATCCCTTGTACATATCCTTGATAACACGAATGTACATGGGGGACACCCTTTTCTTTTCCAAACACCTCCACAATACCTCCTTTGGCATTCTATCATATGCTTTCTTTAGGTCAATGAACACCATATGGAGATCCACCTTTCTATCCCTGAACAAGCCCATGAGCCCTCTGAGGAGGTATATTGCCTCAATGGTTGCCCTATCTGGCATGAAAACGAATTGGTTTTCTGAAATCTCTACTTCTTCTCGCAGCCTTCTCTCAATCACCCTCTCCCACAGCTTCATAGTGTGGCTGAGCAGCTTGATGTCCTTAAAGTTATTACAATCTTGGATATCCCCTTTGTTTTTGTACAGTGGGATGACTGTGCTGGCCTTCCACTCTCTGGGCATCTTGGCGGTGCTGAAAATAACATTGAAAAGCTCCGTGAGCCACTCTAGTCCCACTTCCCCCATAAACTTTCAAACTTCCACTGGTATCTGGTCTGGGCCCACGGCCTTTCCCTTCGCCATCTTCTTCAAAGCTTCCCTAATCTCCTCCTTTGTTATCATAACGTCCGCACACTGATCACTACACTCGCCGCCCCTACTACAGTCGTCTCCCCCCCTTCCCCATTGAGGAGTTTAGCAAAGAACCTCTGCCATCTCTCCTTAATTTTAGCATCTTCAGTCAACACCTTACCCTCTTCGTCTTTGATACACCTTACCACTCCCAAATCTCTAGTCTTTCTCTCCCTCGCCCTAGCCAGTTTAAAAACCTCCTTCTCCCCTTCTTTGGTCCCCAATTTATGGTACAGTCTATCAAACGCCTAACTCTTTGCTATTGCCACCGCCCTTCTGGCTACCTTCTTGGCCTCCTTGTATCCGATCTTCTTTTGTGCCCTCTCGTCCTCCGAACTGCTACTCATGAACTCCGCATAAGCCTCTTTTTTTGCCTTGACTTTTGTCTTTACATATTCGTTCCACCACCAGGCGCCCTCCATCCTGTTGTCGTCTCCCCTGGAAAGACCTAAGGTTTCCTTAGCCGACCTTCGGATGCAATCCGCCACAGCATCCCACATCGAGTCGGCGTCTTCCGCCCTCCTCCAAACTCTCTCCTCAGCTAATCTCTCTGCTATTAACCATGCCTTCTCCTTTGTGAGGGTCCACCACTTAATTCTGGGTTCTTCGGTTCTCCTCTTCGACCTCTTAGGATACTTGAACTCTGCATCTAAAACCAGCAACCTGTGTTGAGTTCCCAGCAACTCACTGGGAATCACTTTACAATCCTTACACGATCTCCGAGTCTTCTTCTTCGTTAGGAAGTGGTCAATTTGGGTCTTGCAAGAATTGCTCTTAAAGGTCACCAGGTGGTCCTCCTTCTTCTTGAAGAAGGAGTTGGCCACCAACAAGTCAAAGGCCATCGCAAAGTCCAGCACAGATACCCCTCCCGCATTCCTCTCTCCGAAACCGAGGCCCCCGTGGACCCCATCGTATCCTTCTGCCTCCGCGCCGATATGACCGTTAAAGTCTCCTCCTATGAACAGTTTCTCGCTCTGAGGTACCTCCTGGGTGACCTCATCTAGGTCCTCCCAGAAGAGTTTCTTAGTTTCTTCCGGCAGGCCTACCTGGGGCGCATACGCGCTCACCACGTTCACGAAAACTGCACTCACCAAAACCTTAATGGCCATAATCCAGTCGCTCTTACGCCTCACTTCGACCACCTGATCTGCCAAATCCTTCACGACTAGGATGCCAACTCCATTCTTCGCCTTGGCTGACCCCGAGTACCAAAGTTTGTACCCATCAATCTCTCTAGCTTTCGCCCCAACCCACTTCGTCTCTTGGACACATGCTATACTAACCTTACGTCTATGCAGAGACTTAACTAATTCTATTGATTTACCCGTGAGAGTCCCAATGTTCCAGGAGGCTAGGCGAACCTTCTGCAACCCTAACCCCCTCCTAACCCCAGAACTCCCCGGAGGATAGGCTGAAACAGCTACATGGCCCGCCACAGACGCCGGCGTCTACGAGGCCAACGAACCCTAAAAGAGCTACAAACTAAAAGACACCCGAAAAAACTAGTTAACCACCAGAAAAGAAATAAATAAATATATAACCGCATGACTACTTGATAAAAAACTAAGATACAGGATAAAAAGTGAACAAAATCTAATAAAGCCTACCTAACTAAATAGTCAATGTTAATAAAATACTAATACAAGTAAAAAGAACTATAAAGTAATACTAATACTAATAGAGGTACCCAGTAGGAAATTCAGGCAGTAAAGATATATAAAAACAACACAGAAATCAAATCAAAGGTGGGCAATAAAGGTGCAAACTTTGGATCAAATTTACTAGAAATGAAGAGAGAGAGAAAAACGATGAAACCTATCAGAAGGAGATGTGCAAAAATGTTGTGCGACAACCCAAAACCTGCGTCGGTGCTTTGGGGTTGGGGAGAAGCGAGATTTTACTAAACACAATGAGAATTAATAAATTAAAGCAACCAAAAAAAAGCCTAAAGTAGAATCAACACCAAACTAACCCTAACAGAACGAAAAGGAGATTAATAAATTCTAATTCACGGGTTTAAGCCGAACTCCTAAAAGATCAGATTCAGTAATCTAATGCAGGAAAACCAAAATCCAGAGGCAGATCCTTAACTCACAGTCAATATAAAAGAAACCCAAATAAAAAATTCAGCTGAATTCTGAAATTTACCTCAATGGCTGAAAGGTTTAAGCATGGGTCTTCTCCAAACAAGTCACAAACTACTCCAATCTCACTGGTGAATCAATGGCAGAATTGAACGAACTGCTCCCTGGCGTCACACTTTATGCTTGTTCCAGAGGTTGCAGCGCCAGACTTCAGAGAGTCGATTGTCGCGTTGGGCTGTAGGGTAATCCGGGAAGCTTCAAACCAAAACGAAACAATCAAACTCGCACAAGGCAACCAGTCGAAGCAGATGAAGAAGAAGAAGAAGAAGCTGGGCGGGGAAGGGCCGACGATGAGGATGACGGAAGCGGCCGAGCAGGGAGGTGGCGCCGGCAGCAGGTGCGGTGAACTCAGAGGAAGGAGAGAGAGAGGCCGTGACCAAACTGAGAAGATGGGCTGGGTCACTGCCGATGACTCCTCCGGGCAGACTGGGCACAGCTCGCCGCTGTTGGTGTTGGCAATGACACTGAAATCGTCACCGAGCTTGAAAGTTCAGACTGCTGGGCGCTTGAAAGTTCAGACTGCCGGCGGTGCGTGCTGAGATGACGGTGTTGGTGGCGGCGGGCACTAGGACGTCGGCTGGCTGTCGATTGGGTCAGTGCTGAGATGCCGGTGTTGGGTCAGTGACCGTTCTGATCTTTTTGACACCCAGAAAGAACTGTTGACACTTGAAAGCAAGCAAAGGTAGTGGGGAGATAGAGGAGAGAGAAACAAAGTGAGACAGTCGAGAAGCGATAAAAGTCATGTTTCAGCCAGCAGACGATAGGATAAAAGAGCTTTTGGTGAAGCGACGGAGAAAGTCAGTGGTAGAGATCTCCCACTTAAGGCACGAAGTAGAACAGTTTCTGTTGCATTGTCCTGGATAGAAATAGAAATAGTAACATCAAAAACAACTTGGCAATTATTATCTTTACGTAATCATTTTATTAAAAGCAAATTATGAGTTAATTGTGGAACTTGTAACACAGAATTTAGTTTCAATAATTTACGAGACATAGGTAAAGTACAATTGCAAGGATGTGTAATTGGAAGCTTAGCCCCATTACCCACAACTATAGGATTATTGCCATTATAAGGGATTTTAAAAATAAAATTACTATCATGTGCAGTCATATGAGTAGAGGCACCAGAATTAGGGTACCAAGTAGTTTCCTGGCCATCACCAAAAGACATGGCAGCAAGGGAAGGTGCGAGGGAGTCGGGTGTATGACGTGCACTAGAGGGAAATCGCGGGCACTGAAGAATAGAGTGCCCAGTCATGAAGCAGATTTAACAGGTAAGACTAGCAGGATTAGGACCCAATAAGCCTAACTGTAAGGAGGTACCTGCAAAGAAGTGATTAGTACATGGTTTGGACACAGTATCGAAACATGAAAAGGTTGAACTGCATACACCAATACCTGTAGGCACGCTCCAATTAGAACGGGAGTGAGCAGTGTGGTTTTTATTGGACTTATTACAGTTGTTGCACTGGCCTCCTCCTCGTAACGATTCTGATTATTGCGACATTGACCACCTCCACGATTGGTACGCTGCCCATTATTAGTGGTACGATTGTTATTAGGGTGGGAGTGAAGTGTGGCAGACCCACCGTGGAGTGAGATACCAAGGCATGATGAGCAAGGGCGTCGTCACCGTCCAATTGTCGTAGCCGTTGTTCATACAACAAGAGTCGGGGATGAAGGTCGTCGAAAGTGAGTTGAAGGGGAACCTGAGTGAGTGTGGTGATAACAGTTTCATACTCACGTCCAAGTCCCAACAAGGTATAGTGCATGAGGTCACTTGACTGTACCGGGGAGTTGGTAGTGGCTAAGTTATCGACACTGGTTTTAATTTCTTGCAAGAAGAAGTCCATAGTCTGATTCTCACTCTTCTTAATATCAGTCAACATTCGTTCGAGTTCGAGAGCCCGGGCCATGATCAAGCGCATGAAACGATGCTTGAGTTTGTCCCACACGTGAAAGGAGGTGGGTTGGTCACGAATGACAATCAATACCTCTCATGATAAAGTGGCAAAAATCAAGAACAAACACTCTGATCAAGACGAAGCCATGCTTGATACTCTGGAATGGCTTGTTGTAAGCCATTGACACCCAAAGCAGTAGACGGAGGTGAAAGACCCGTCGACAAAGCCAAGCAAACCGTGTGAGATGAGAATCACGGTGAATTGGGTTTACCAAGTCAAGAAATCTTCAGGCATGGCGAGTCGAACCGTGACCAAATTCGTGATGTTGGAAGCAGCAAGCGAGAGCCTGAGGGGAGATAAGTAGCCAGAGGTGTGTAAGAAAGTGGAGAAAGAAGGCTACATGGAACTCAGATTACGAGACGAAGAGCCATGTTTGTATTGAGGCTGAGGGAACCGAGAATGAGATTAGGGATAACAATCTTCAACCCGACGACATTGAAAGTTTGTTTTTATTGTGCGAAATTATAATTTTATCCTTTTCATTTAATTTAATTTTTTTTAATAGCTTACGTTTTAAGTTTTTTGTTTTTACGGTTTTGTCATTTTAGTTTCTTTTAATATTCGTCGTCCGAAGAGTAAGTGATTTGAGAGTCATTGATGTCCATATTTCCTTGATACAAAATAGTGTATATAAAAGTTAATTCTAATAGTGCAATATTATCTTTTAAGATTTTTCTATTTCTTGATTCAATAGTCTCTGGTAACAGTGATAGTTGATTTAGTCGTGTTTTATAATTATTTAACATTTGTTGACCGATATTTCTAGTTGTACAATCAAAAGTTCTTAAGAAATCAAAAGTTTGTTCTTTAGTATAATATCCTAGATTGGATAGATAACTTTTAGTTCCAATGATATAATCTCCTGATCGGTCTAGTTTAGTTGTAGATTGGAATTTATGTGTAGAATTTAAATGGTTGGTATATGAATTCATTTCATAATTTAACCAAAGCTATATAGGGAAAGGTGGTCTTTTAAAGTTTTATCTAGTTCTTTAGCAGTTTTGGTATATTAACAAATTAGTTGATTTAATAGCTTATGATAACGTTTGTAAGCTCTGTGCTCAGAGGGAGTTAAAATATCTTTTATACCTTCATATTCTGATAAAGATAACTCACGTAAGTTTTGATGTTTTATGCTTAGTTTATAATAATCATTTCTTAGGACGCAATGAACCTAGCTTTAGGAAAGTGAGAGTTTTTTAGTGAATGATACTATGCATTTGAGTGATTTGGTATATCTGTCATTTGTAATAGCTCTTTCTTTTAGTGTTGCAAAACTTCAAAAGTTTCACGTGATTTGCTTTTTGTCGAAAGTAAATAGTTTAAACAATGTAGTGAATAGTTTTTTTGCATAACAGTTTGTCGGTGATTTCAATAATTTTTAAAGTTGTATACAGTTCCTGAAACAGTAATTGCTAATAAGTGTTACAAGTATTCCACTCGAGTGTTTTACTTGCTTATGAGATTTTTCTTTTCAGATTAGTGTTTGCTAAATAGTTTGCCAAATCGTTTCTTTTTTAGTTAACTGTTTTGTTCTTAAAAATTAATAATTAAGTAAGATGTTCATGTTTTAATTTTCAAAATTTTGTTTGATGAGTTTAGATGAGTAAAGTTTAATATTATCAGGTTCGTTTTAATTTTCAAGTTGGTGTTAAGGCTTCATAATTCATGATTAATAGTGATGCTAATCAAGCGATAATCCTTTTTTGTAAACAGTGATTAATAGTTGTATTTTAGTTGGAAATAACAGTTACGTTTAAATAGTTATTAATAGTTAATAAATAGTT
>JACYFF010031958.1:10873132-10894804 GCA_017589665.1 Selenicereus undatus | reverse complement strand
ATAACTTTTTGAAAAGTTTGTACGCTTGTCGGCTGTCTTCCTCGTGATTGGTGAATAGTTGATGGTGATGTAGCAAATAGTTGAAGTGCATAGTTGATGGTGACCTGAGCAATAACTTCTGAATTCTTCGCGTAGTTGCAAAAGTCTTCGTGATTAATTGCTTGTGGCTCTTCTTTTAGCAGCAATGATTGATGTCCTAGCATCTTCTAGATGGTTGTTCCAGATTTCAGTCGATAAGAGTTCAATAATTCAGCAATAGTTATCGACAAGATCATGTTCCTACATCTGGTAGTTCTTTTTGAAACCAAATCTTAACCGTCAGGGAAGAAAGTTTCTTTTCAAATTTCTTCCATAAGTGATGATAATCGTTTTGCTTCTTCTTCTTCTTGAGTTTTAGTAAACTTTAAGTATTCTTGAATCAGGTTACAATGAAGATTATTGTCGGTTTGTTTGAGACAAGAAATGTCAAAGCGCATGTTATAGCATAAGAGAATTAATACATGAGAGTTGTGTTGTTCAAAAAGGCATATATGAACATCAGGGATAATTTTTGAGACGAATCGAAAGATATGGAGTTCAAAAGTAGTCAAGTAGGTAAAATACTGGTGGTAATATCTAGTAGTTTCAATATAACTGGTAGGTATTACAATAAGTACGAGATGATTATTGATATCTTGGATAAGAGTGCGGTAGACTTTAATGGGAGTGAGGCACTGATAGAAAGGTATTTTTTTTGAAAGATACCATTCTTGGTAGTCAATAAAAATAGCGTATTCATTATAACGGGATCCTGCAAAGGAGGTGAAATAGAGATCATTATCTCTGAGGTAGAATAGTAGTGGTTCAAGAGAATAATTGATAGTTTCCATGGTAGGAATAGTTTACTAGTTATGTCTCTAAAATAGTTTAATAGTTCTGTCTCTGAAAGAGTTGGTATGAAATAGTTATTTCAAGAGTTCACGATCAGTAGCTAACCAACTTCCTTCAACTTTGTTTGGTATCATCATTGAGGTATTCGGCTTCTCGAGTTAAATAATCTGCAAGAAAGTTGTGATTTCCTGAAACATGCTCATAAACAGCGTTAAATTGAGATAGAAAAGTTTCTCATCGATGAAGTTTTCTCATGTGAGGTCCATTATATAAGGCTTGTTTTACAAAAGTAGTTGCTACTTTGTTATCAGTTATAAATTTGAAAGGTTTTGATAATAGAAATAAACGCCATTTTTTAATTCCTTGAATTATGACTAAAAGTTTTTTTTCTCCATAGTATTATAGTTTTCTTCTGTTTGAGAGAAAGTTCCGCTATGATAACCACATATTTCATTCAGATCAGTTTTTAGGATAGCAGACCATACAGTATCAGATGCATCAGTTTGTAGTATTAGATTATGTTCGGGTTCTGGTAGTCTGAGTTGTGGTAAATGTTTACATTTTTCTTTTAGATTTTTTACAATTTGGGAGTGATGATCATTCCATCCTTTAGTATTTTTTTTTCTGAGTAGACTTTGTAAATCTTTTTTCTTTTTTGCTAAGTCTGGGATATAGGAACTCGCATAGTTAAGAAGTCTAAGATATCCTTGAATTTGCTTTTTGGTTCTTAGATTATCGGGATATTTCATGTTTTTTCTTGAAATATGAGTTTGTAAAGTCAAAATGAATTACTTCAACAAAATCTTAAAAAGACTTTTTACCAATTTACCCAAAAAATTGAATATGAAATCTATGAAGACACCGATTTATTACAACTAATAAAATTTTTATCCCAAAATCAATACCACTGTCTAACTGTTAAACGAAAATTGACAAAACTTGTCTGTATTTACTCTCTTAATAAAAACAAAAATGACCACTGAAAAAAACAAACACAGTACTACAACAAGAGTAAGAAACTAATGAAAACTATACGGGACTAATTACTTTTAATCAAAAACTATACTCAAAAAGAATAGCAACTTATTTATCTTTAAAACATCCCAGAAATTTTATGGAAAAACTAGACGATTTCTTAACAAGAAAATTAATTAGATACTTCAAGCTATACACAACTGAACAACCTGTGAATGTACAACATCTACAAGGAAATATTCAATTACGACTCATGACTCAAGACTCAAGATGTTATAGAAAACTTTTTAAATGAAATCCCCTTGAAAGATCGAAATCTAATAAAATACGTTCATTTACAAGGATTGCAAATTGCTATCAAAGCATGTTTTAAAGAAGGAATTAACTCACCTATCATCTTATCACTTCATGATCAAAGATTTACAAATATTCAGAATAGTCATTTTGGAACTTTACAAGGAAACTTCATCTATAAAAAATTAATCTTTGAATGCTATCCAAACTATTCAGTAACATTGTGTAGCAAAAATATTGAAGATAAACTAAACCTACAATTTAAACTTTTAACAAATATAGGTTTACAACCTGAAAATGATGCATTATCTCTCCACTACAGAGGACTATACATCTTTTCAAATATAAATTTTTCAATTAAGGAAGAAAAACAAACTGGAAAAACAACTATTGACCCTATCTTTTCAACCGTAAGCACTGTTATTTCACCACCTATGCAAGAAGCAAGACTACCAGCTTTAACAAACTTCCAATTAGTCAACGAAGAACCATCTACTAGTTATGAAGCCCCACGACTATCTTATACAGATAAAGGAATGAGAATAATTCATCAACCTCTTCTACCTAAGAGCTTTAGCACATCAAAAATACCTCGTTTTCAACCCAAAACTATTACAACACTTAACACTAATTCAACTTATAAAGTTATACTTGCCTATTTTAATGGACAACTTTAGATAGACAACAAAGTTTTAATCGACACATGAGTCTCTCAATGTCATTGTATACCCTTACCTATCCTAGTCTTTACCTCCAATAACTATATCTTCGTTACTTATGATGGACGCGAAGCAACTTTAACTCAAAAATCCAAACTTTTACTGAAAACTCTAACCTCTACCTTAATTGAATTTGATTGTTATATCGATAACTCCATCAATAATGATCATTATCACGATTTACTCGGAATGAAGTTTTTGGATCATTTTGAAACTTATGAGATAAAACCAACTCACATCATCTAAGCAAAGTTCCATTACTCTTGAAAGAATATGAAACAACTACAAATTCCTATCCTTACTTATATTGAGAGCATTGTAAAAGAACTCGATATCACAACTACCGTCTTAATTGATACAGGTTCCGAAGTAACCTTTTTTCAAAACTTTTTACTACCAAACTAGGAAAAATTACCCTCTAATCGCCAAATTTGAATTCAAGGTGTCCATCCCACACCTACCTATTTGAACATCTTACAAAGCAATGTGTATTATTATCGGAAATAAGATTCTCACTATCCCTTCGGTTTTCCAATACAATTCAGGTTATGATATCCTCCTAGGAAATGATTTTCTCAAAAAATTTGCTAAATTTACGCAAACTCCTTATACTGTCTATTTCACTACTAAATGTGGCCATACCGTAAAAATTCCTACCTTAAAACATCCCTACAGTGTACGCGCGAAGCATGATGGACAGGGATACGAACAACTTGCACTCTAAATTCAAATTCAAAAACCAACTTTTCACGTAAATATCCTAAAGAAAGAAGATCTCACCACCCAATTAAAACAAATCTATTTGGACAATCCTTTACAATTCTGGAAACCTGAACATCCTAGAGCAAAAATCAAATTAACTCAAGAAATCTATATTAAAGAAAAACCTATGCTCTACTCTCTAGAAGATATAAAAGAATTTTCAATACAAATCAAAGAACTGTTAGACAAAAGCCTAATCAGACCATCCAGAGGCAGCTATTCATCTTCAGCTTTTATGGTTATGAATGAAGTAGAAAAAAGACGGAATAAAGCTCGAATGGTTATCAACTATGAAAAAAATAAATCAATTTTCTAAAACAGACAACTATTTTATACCAAACAAAGATGTTTTACTTAATCTAGTCAAAAATAAAAAATACTTCTCCAAATTTGATTGTAAATTTGGATTTTGACAAATCAAAATGGAAGAAGACAACATAAAATATACTGGTTTTAGTACTCCTCAAGACTTTTACGAATGGGTTGTTATGCCATTTGGACTAAAAAATGCACCCAGAATATTTCAAAGAAGAATGGACAATGCCTTTAAACATCTTAACTCTTTTCTTGTAATCTATGTTGATGATATCCTAATAGGCTATGCAACTATTGGAGAATATCGTGAACACCTCCGACTATTTGCAGAAACAGCTATTAAAGAAGGAATCTGTCTTAAGCGAGAAAAAAGCATTTATAGCACAAGAAAAAAAATTGAATTTTTAGGATTGAAATTAGGATCCAACGGTATCACTTTACAAACTCATATTTCAAGAAAAATAATGGAATATCCCGACAATCTAAGAACTGAAAAGCAAATTCAAGAATTTTTAGGACTGCTTAACTATGCGAGTTCCTATATCCCAGACTTAGCAAAAACGAAAAAAGATTTACAAAGTCTACTAAAAAAAAAATAATACTAAAGGATGGAATGATCATCACTCCCAAATTGTAAAAAATCTAAAAGAAGAATGTAAACATTTACAACTCAGACTACCAGAACCTGAAGATAATCTAATATTACAAACTGATGCATCTGATACTGTATGGTCTGCTATCCTAAAAAATGATCTTAATGAAATCTGTAGTTATCGTAGCGGAACTTTCTCTCAAACAGAAGAATACTATAATACTATGGAAAAAGAACTTTTAGTCATAATTCGAGGAATTAAAAAATGGCGTTTATTTCTATCACCAAAACCTTTCAAATTTCTAACTGATAACAAAACAGCAACTACTTTTGCAAAACAAATCTTAGATAATGGATCTCACATGAGGAAACTTCATCAATGTCAAACTTTTCTATCTCAATTTAACGCTGTTTATGAGCATGTTTCAGAAAATCACAATTTTCTTGTAGATTATTTAACTCGAGAAGTCGAATTCCTCAATGATGACACCAAACAAGGCTGAAGGAAGTTGATTAGCTACTGATCGTGAATTCATGAAATAACTATTTCATACCAACTATTTCAGAAGCAAAACTATTTATGAGCTATTCAATCAACTAAAAAAACAATTCCTACAATAGATACTATCACGTATTCTCTGGAATCACTACTATTCTACCTCAGGGATAATGACTTCTATTTCACTTCCTTTGCAGGACCCCGTTATTATGAATACGTCATTTTCGTTGACTATCAAGAATGGTATCTTTCAAAATAAATATCCTTCTACCAGTACTTCACATCTATCAAAGTCTGCAGAACTCTTTTTCAAGATATAAATAATCACCCAATGCTTATTGTAATGCCAACCGGATATATCGAAACTGTTAGATATTACCATCAATATTTTACCTACTGGACTGCTTTTGAGCATCACATCTTTCAATTTGTCACAAAAATTATCCCCGATGTTTATATATGCCCCTTTGAACAACACAACTCTCATGTGTTAATTCCCTTATGCTATAACATACGTTTTGATATTTCATGTCTCAACCAAACAGACAATGATCTTCGTTGTAAACTGATTCGAGAATATTCAGAGTATACAAAAACTCAAGAAGAAGACGAAGCAAAACGACTATCATTACTAATGGAAAAAATTCGAAAAGAAACTTTCATCTCTGACGGTTAAGATTTCGCCATAAGACAACCAGATCTAAGGCTAAGATCTTACCGACAATTATTGCTGAACTATTGAACTCTTATCTACTGAAATCTTGAACTACAATCTAGAAGATGCCAGCACATCAATTATTGCTGCTAAAAGGTGATCCACAAGCAATTAATCACGAATACTTTTGCAACAACGCGAAAAATTCAGAAATTATTGCTCAGGTCACCATCAACTATGCACTTCAACATCAACTATTCAATCACGCGGAAGACCGCCGACAAGCGTGCAAACGTTTCAAAAAGTTATCAAGATATTGTTGAACTTTTCAATTATTATACTATTTACAGCTGTAAAGCTATTTCCTTTGATGTAAGTACTTACGTCACGAAGGCCTTTCGAGGCACTATAAATATATAACTCCTTAGCTAGGAGAACTCAGATTTTAGCAGAGATTCAGACAGAGAAAAAGAGAGAGATTTAGAGTGAAAAATCTGAAAGCTTTAAGAAACTATTACAGAGACTATTTGGAGCAAAGCTCCTAAAATGTTGTTCTAAATTTCCCTTTGAAAAATCAACTTAATAAAGACAACTATTTAGAACTTCTTGAAATTCTTATAACCTTTTTTAAGGTATCTCAAAGTGAGTTAGAGAATTTAAAGATTGAAGCAGGACCTATGAGACCGAGGGAGGCATGGTGGAACTTATTATGAGAATTTCATATCTCAACGAGATACGCTGAAAGATTTTGAGGAAAGAAAAGGAGGCAGAGAGATCGAAGTAGGTTTAGTAAGGCCCATGAGAGGAAGGGTCTGGTGGCAGATCTGAGGGACTCCAGAGCTTTGCCTAAAAATCTTGCGATCTAGGAGGTATAATTTCTTGAACTATTGATAGTTAGATTTATTTTGTTGAGAGTACCATCATGTTTAGAACTCATTTTATCGTAACTTTACTCGAACTATTGCCTCTTTTCAAAGAATTTTAAGCATTTTTCTACAAAAAGTTATCAACCCCTTGTATTATTAGTATCAAAGCACTAGATGACCCGAACTATTTATTAACTATTGAAACGTAACTGTTATTTCCAACTAAAATACAACAACTATTAATCACTGTTTATAAAAAAGGATTATTGCTTGATTAGCATCACTATTAACCATGAATTATGAAGCCTCAACTCCTACTTGAAAATTAAAATGAACTTGATAATATTAAACTTTACTAATCTAAACTCATTAAACAAAATTTTAAAAATTAAAACAGGATCATCTTACTTAATTATTAATAATTCTTAAGCACAAAATAGTTAACTAAAAAAGAAACGATTTGGCAAACTATTTAGCAAACACTAATTTGAAAAGAAAAAACTCATGAGCAAGGAAAACACTCGAATGAAAAACTTGTAACACTTACTAACAATTACTGTTTCAGGAATTGTGCACAACTTTAAAAATTATTGAAATAACCGACAAACTGTTGTGGAAAAAAACTATTCACTACACTGTTTAAACTACTCACTTTTGATAAAAGCAAATCACGTGAAACTTTTGAAATTTTGCAGCACTAAAAGAAAGAACTATTAAAAATGGCAGATATACCAAATCACCCATATGCACAGCATCATTTAGTAAAAAACTCTCACTTTCCTAAAGCTAGGTTCATTGCGTCTCTAAGAGATGATTATTACAAACTAAGCATAAAATATCAAAACTTACGTGAGTTATTTTTATCAGAATATGAAGCTATAAAAGATACTTTAACTCCTTCTGAGCACAGAGCTTACAAACGCTATCATAAGCTATTAAATCAACTAATTTGTGAAAATACTAAAACTGCTAAAGAACTAGATAAAACTTTAAAAGACAACCTTTCCCTATATAGCTTTGGTTAAATTCATCTACCAACAATTTAAACTCTAGACATAAATTTCAATCTACAGTGAAACTAAACCGATCAGGAGACTATATCATTTGAACTAAAAGTTATCTATCCAAGTTGGAATATTATACTGAAGAACAAGCTTTTGATTTCTTAAGAACTTTTGACTGTACAATTAGAAATATCCGTCAGCAAATGTTAAATCATTATAAAACACGACTAGATCAACTGTCACTTTCACCAGAGACTATTGAACCAAGAAATAGAAAAATCTTAAAAAATAATATTGCACTATTAGAATTAATGTTTATATAAACTATTTGATATCAAGGAAACATGGACATCAATGACTCTCAAATCACTTACTATTCAGCGACGAATATTAAAAGAAATTAAAACAAACTAAAAGGACAAAACCGTAAAAACAAAAAACTTAAAACGTAAGCTATTGAAAAAATTTAAATTAAATGAAAAGGATAAAATTGCAATTTCGCATAATAAAAACAAACTTTCAATGCCGTCGAGTTGAAGATTGTCATCCCTAAACGAGATTGATGCAAGATATAATCTTAAGACGTTGGCAATTGATTTAATGGAAGAAAGAGATGAGAATTGTAGAATTGAGAGAAATTATTGAAGTAGAAGGAGTACCGAGGTACTGTGGGCTCGACGATAGGCACCTCCGGCAAAGCTAGAGCTCGAGGAGGTAGCGAGCGTTGTGGCACAGCAGGCGTGGAGATGGGTGTGTGAAGCTGTGCCACAGCTGTCCTTGGTGAAGTGGGCGTGCCAGGTTCTGCTGTAGGAGAGGAAGAACTAAGGGGGCAGTCATGGGCATAGAAAGGCTGAAGGAAGAGGGAGGAGGAAAGTCAGCCATGGCAGGTGGCTAAGGAAGGAGATTAGGTTGAGATTAGAGTAATTGATTAGGGCTATTATACCAATTGGGTAATTGGAGTGCCTACCTCAATTGAGGTGGTTAGATGTCTGTTGATATTAATACATTAGGGTTACATGAGTACAAGTCATAGGTCCAAGGCCCATTAACACAAAGGTTATACACATACACCGTTACGAATCCTTGATATTATTGAAAATAATGCTGTGCCACCTATTTCCACGTTGTTGCAACATCTTTCAAAATATACCGGCCCTTCATCCATGTTTGTCCTCGTCGCTTATACATGTTATCGTATGCCTTGTTTAGGGAACAAAGCTGGAATTTGGCCAAAAATGAACCTCAAGGTATGTCGTCAATATGGAGTACCACTTCTACCGTTGTACTTCTACGCGTCTATACCTGCCTTTTTTCTACTTAAGTCCATAAATATCGCATAGGAATGTTTTATAGAGGTCAACTTGTTTTTGGGCTAGAGACACCGTATATATGTGAACTATGTATTACTCGTTTTTGTCCTCAACTGAACATGGGGAACTTTTGCCCCCAATTCGCAATACATAAGTATGCCCTTACTCCTCACGACACTTTCTTCATAACTGCCCTTTTCACTGTAGGGTTACGTACTTGGAAATCCTCTAACAGAAGAGCTACTAAGTTCAAGATACAAGTTTGCTCATCGGGTTTCTCTCTTGTCTGATGAACTTTATGAGGTAATGGGTTTGCTGTGTCTTCTTCAAGAAGATCTATTACAGTTTACGATTCAATACATTTGTCTTTGGCATTATCTTTTTTACTTTTAGGTAGCTACTCAAACAAACAAAAACAGTCACTATGTGAAAGTATGTTTTAGCTTGGATTATACTGAAATATAGCAAATTATCGTATCACGAAATTGTTCTTTATTACTATTTTTAAATGAAAACGTTGTTAAAACGTTACTAGTATAGGATCAAGCTTAAACCCTCACTTACCTTGCTTAAGTAGCACTTTGATTTAAAGATTTGAAATTTCCATTCGATTGACTTTTATGTGGAATGCATATTATCTTTCTACTTGAGAACAAGCATAAGATTTAGTTTCTTGCTTTCACGTACAAAGGCAACCAGAGAAAGTTGTCACGGCGATTATGAAAATGTTGATGCAAGAAACATAAGGTGCCTGAAGAATCTTCAAGTCGTATCACATGTAAGTTCTATATGCATGCATATTGAAAGATAACTTTTTGGGGGAGGGGGGCTACGCAAGAAGAAAAAAAAAAGTGATACAGAAAATAGTTTGTGCTTTAAAGGGTGACTTTCTTCGTTCCAAACTATTCGTTTTATGTACTTCAAATTTCAGATGTAATGACCATAAATAGAAGTAGAAAAACCTGAAATAATAAGACAAGACAAGACATGCATAGATAGATGAGCCAAAATTACTAAGATAACAAAACCCCACATAATGTCGTCGTTTAGTTTGAAATATTCTTTTCTTTTAAGGGGGTAAATTTAAGCTATTTTGCTAACAAACTCAAAAACGACATGATTCTTAAATCGGTTAATCCACTCCAACTTAACTCATAGCTCTAACCACAAACCTGCACTTCTAAATCACATTCCGATATGTATGATCGTCGTAAAATCTGGAAGATGGTTATGCAAGTTGCTAGCCCACCTTGAAATACGTACACATGCATGGGCATTGGCATACAGAGGCAGATAGCTAGGTGCGAGCATATTGATTGTGGCATTCCAAACTAGACATACATTCTTCACTTCTATAATCCACACCCAAGAGTTTAAAGTTCTGCCTATGCCAAGCGTGGGAATGCAGCACACCAACCTCATACCTGAATTGCATAATCGCAGTGTGCCTCAGAAAAGTAATGACTAATTGTGTTATAATTATGCAGGATCTCGAGCCTGTAAACCTTTATCACGTCTTGGAACCTTCATGTTCTGATCCAAGCCCTCCAAAACAGTGTCGGGTATCCCTCTGCAACCTTTGCTTGTCGTCTTGAAGGCCTGAATGCATGCCTAATGTCCTTTTATATATATATATATATATATATATATATATATATATATATATATATATATATATGTATGTGTGTGTGTGTTCTCTCTCTCTCTCTCTCTTTTTCTTATATCATAAATATCGACCTTACATTATATTCGGCAGTGCAAGAGGATAACTTCATGTGTTCACTCCCAATTGTGTTGCAGGGAGACAAAGGTAACTATCGATTCTTCCCCATTTGGGCTAACAACTTAAAAGTTCGAGAAGCTCTCCACATTCGAGAGGTGGGTAAATTCTTACCGAGTGAGGAAAATAGTTTCGAGACTGTGAAGTTTCTTCAATTGGCATTTGTATGCTAAAGGGGTAATATTTTATTTTTGTTTATTTTTTATCAACTAATTTCATCCAAGATAATGCACTACACTTTATTAAAAATGTTTTGAAACGCACGTGGGAGTAAGTTGTTACAACCAATTGTTAATGTTTTCATTCACGGGTAGCATGGGAACCGTTGAGCCAGATGCAATAAAACCTTGCCTATTTTGTTTTGTTTTGTGTTACTTTTCATCAATTGTTTTCATCACAAATATGTTTTATGACATATACTGTGTTTTTTCGCAAATAGGTTAAGGTAGAATGAATTCCCATGACCAACTAAAAATTTACGTTGGCGTTCATGCAGGGTACAAAAGCTAATTGGGTTAGATTAAATATTTCTGTAGCGTACACAGAAAATGTTAAAAGCAGCTTTGGTTATCATCAAAATTTAACTAAGGAGTTGTTGCATGCTCTGATCTACAGGTAATATAGTCGACCTCTCTTTTCTTGCTCTATGCTTTTATCTCTGTATTGTGGTGGGAATAGTGTTTGCCTCTTATGCGCTTTCAGAACGTTAATTATGGCCTCAAGCTCTTCCTTTATTGGTTAAGTTCACCCATGTTGGGTGCAACCTTTCTTAGAAGGGAGTTCTTGCTAAAAAATGTCGCTAAACTTTTCAAAATATTGCTCTTATAATTTCTTTCTTTGATTTGACAGTGGTGACCAAGACATGGCAATGCCATATGTGGGCTCCTTAGCATGGATTACAAGATTGAACCTCCCCATCGTTGATCGTTGGAAGCCATGGTTTACAAAACATCAAGTTGCTGGGTCAGTGCCGATCTATTGCTCCATTTAACTGCTGTCATGCTATATACATTAGTAACGTCTTTATTTTCTGTAAAATGAGGGCACAATCTAGAAATAAAAGAATGGAAAATGGATGAAAATTCATACTTTCTTGATATTCATATGAATCCAACAGAATGCATGTATATATACAGTGAGCTGCCTCCTAACTACCTACAAGTGGGCTAACAACCTCTAACAAACTAATCAATTAAAGAAAATTATAATCTCTACAGCCCCCCCTCAAGTTGGACTAGGATGGAAGACAAGTCCCAACTTGACAGCTAAATCATGGTGCTGTGTTGCTGATAATGGCTTGGTCATTATGTCAGCTACTTGACAACGAGAGCTGATGTGAGTTGTTTGCAGGAAACCTTCGTGAAGTTTGTCTCGGACATAATGACAATCTATATACAGATACTTTGTACGATTGTGAAAAATTGGATTGGCTGCAATGTATTGAGCAGCCTTGTTGTCACAGTAGAGTGTTAGAGGTAGATGTAAGGGAATCTGGAGGTCCCTGAGAAGGCCTGCCATCCACACAAGTTCACTCGTGGTCTCTGACATGGCCCGATATTCGGATTCAGCTGAGGATTTGGAGACAGTAGCTTGTTTTTTGGATTTCCAGGAAACTAAGCAACCACCAAAGAAAATGCAAAATCCAGTTAGGGATCTTCTACTGGAGATGCATCTTCCCCAATCTGCATCAGTATATGCTATGAGATTAAGTGCAGCATTTGCTGGATAAAAAAGGTCAGCATTGATAGTGCCCTTGATATATTTAAGTAGATAGAAAGCTGCCTGCAGATGGGGTTCTCTTGGTTGACTCACAAACTGACTAAGGTGCTGCACAGAGTAAGATATGTCTGACCTGGTGATGTTGAGATATAATAATCTCCCAATGAGCCTTCTGTAAAGTTCAGGATTGGGAAGAAGATCTCCTTTGTCAATGGATAGTTTGAGATGGGTAGGTAAAGGAAAGATGGTAGGTTTACATGCTGTGAGGCCAGCATCCTTAAGAATATCAAGGAGATATTTTCTTTGATTAAGAAGTGCTCCTGCAGGAGATCTTGCCACCTCGATCCCTAGGAAGTATCTCATAAGTCCCAGATCCTTAATAGTAAATGCTTGGTGAAGGGCTTGCTTGAGATTAACAATATTAGCAGTAGCTTCCCAAGTAATCAAGACATCATCAACATAAACAAGGACAGCAAGAAATGTGGTTCCAGAGCCTTTAGTAAAAAGGGAATAATCTTGTTTGGATTGAACAAATCCTTGGCTGAGTAGAAATGCAGTAAACTCTTTATTCCACTGTCTGGAGGCTTGCTTAAGCCTATATAACGATTTCTTAAGCCTGCATACCTTGCCTTCAGCCTTCACATATCCTGCTGGGGGTAATATGTAGACTTCCTCATCCAAAGAACCATGAAGAAAGGCATTATTAATGTCCAGTTGATGTATAGGCCATTGCTTGATAGTGGATAAGGCAATTAAAGTTCTCACAATGGGCAACTTGGCAACAGGAGAAAAGGTATCTGTATAATCTTCATGTAGAATCTAGTCAAAACCTCGAACAACAAACCTGGCCTTGAATCTTTCCACTGTGCCTTCAGGTTTGAACTTAATCTTGTACACCCATTTGGAGCTAATGGCCTTTTTGTCATGTGGTAGATCAGTGATTTCCCAAGTATCATTGACCTCTAAAGCAGCTATCTCTTGATTCATAGCATCAACCCATCTAGGGTCTTGGCTAGCTTGAGTATAGGTGTGAGGTTCCTTTAAAGAAAGAACATTGCATAATGAAGCAACATATGTAGGATGCAAATGGTTAAAATTTGAGTGTTGGAGTAAGGGATTCATGGCATTGGAGGGTGCTGTGTTGGATGTGGATGTTGAGACAGAACAAGCAAAATCTTGGAGCCAACCAGGGGGTTTGATGATTCGAGCAGTTCTCCTCAGAAGGGGAGAGGGAATTGGAGATATGATGTTGGATGGGATATGAGGGGGCCCATCTGACTGTAAATCAGGAATAATGGGGGTGTTATGAATACAGGATATAGGAATGGGTTCTTGTGTTGCATTAGGGGATGGAGGGATTGGTGTAATAGATGACTGAGGTGATTGAGTGGGGAAAAGATGTTCAAGATCCTGGTATGCATCAGAATCTGAACATATAGGGATAAACTGAGGGAGTATATGAGGTGAAGGGTGCTGCTGTGCAGAAACATGCTGGTTAAAAGGAAAAACATTTTCTTCAAAGTGAACATCCCTACTAACAAATATAGTATGGTTGTCAAGGTCATACAACTTGTATGCCTTTTGTCCTGCAGAGTATCCTAATAGTATACACCTCCTGCCTTTAGCTGCAAATTTGTCATGTCTGGGCTTAAGATTCAAGGCATAGCATAGGCATCCAATGGTTTTCAAGTGTGACATATCAGGTTTAGATCCATATAGAATTTCAAAGGGAGACTTCCATTTCAAAACAGAAGAAGGAAGTCGATTTATAATGTATGTGGTTGCAAGTATACAAGACCCCCAAAACTTGTCAAGAAGACTAGCATGAATCTTGATAGCTCTTGTAGTCTCAACTAGGTGTCTGTGCTTCCTTTCAACCCTTCCATTTTGTTGTGGAGTGCCAGCAACACTTCTTTGGTGAATGATACCATACTGCTTGAAGATAGAACCACAATTTTCTTGAAAAAACTCAGTGCCATTATCAGTTCTAATAGTTTTGATGCTTGTTGAGAACTGATTCTGGACATACAAGTTGAAATTTCTTATTTGGTCAGGAACTTGCATTTTGTTTTGCATCAAATAAACCCAAGTAGACTGTGTGTTATCATCAAGAATTGTGAGAAAGTAATGTGCACCACTAGTGTCTGGTTTCCTATAGGGACCCCAGATATCTGCATGAATCAATTCAAATAGGGTAGTAGCTCTTGAATTGCTAACAGAAAAAGGAACTCTGTGAAATTTAGCCATTTGGCAGGAATCACAAATGAATTTACTCAAAACTTCACTAGAAATATCATCCAAGTGAGACATTTTGGATAAAGAGGCATGTCCTAGCCTTGTATGCATCAAAAGCAAATCCTTACAATCAACATTATTCACAATTCTTAAAGGTTCTTCTTCTTTGGTATGTAAAAGGGTGTCACCAGTTATGTGTCTGTGTTGAAAACCAGCAGCTTGCAACTTGTAAAGTCCTGACTCCTTGTTGCCATCAGCCACAATCCTTTTAGTAGTAGGGTCCTGTACCATGAACCCCTTTTGAGTAAACAAAGCCACGAAATCATTGTCTTCTAGCAATTTGCTGATGGACAACAAATTGTACTTAAAATCCTGTACATATAGAACATTCTGAAGTGTAATTCCAGGGCATATCTTTATGTTCCCTACTATACTCACAATCTTGGTATGTCCATATGGTAATCTGACCAGTACAGGCCTTTGCAATGTTCTTTTTGTGGTAAAATGAGGCAAATAGGAGGACATGTGATCTGAAGCCCCTGTATCTACTATCCAAGACATACCAGTAGATTCACTTAATTGTATGAAAGAAGAAGCAATCATGGAATTACCTACAAAGGCACTAGGAATAGGTCTAGCAGCAGTACTACCAGAATCTCCACTCTGACCTTTGAGGGCCTTCAACACTTCTTGGCAGACAGCATTAATCAATGCTGTATTAGTCCCTTGAGTAACATGTTGTTCTTCACCAATTTCCAAGGGACTGTTCAAAAACATTTGCATGATATTCTGAAGTTGCCACCTGAGCAGCCATTTTTGTTCCATACTTCTCTTTGTACCAGTCTGGACATCCATGAATTTTAAAGCATTGGTCAATGCTATGACCTTTGATCTTACAGTGCTGACAGAATTTGTCACTCTTGGCCTTCTTGTTATCCTTCTTAGCAACAGGAGTAGACTTAGGACCTTGTTTGTATACAGCATAAGCTTCAGTCTCAGTTGTAATCTGCATGTTTTCTTTCAATTTTCTTTGCTTCTCCTGTTGTTGTATGATGTAATATGCCCTATTGACCGTAGGCAAAGAATCCATAGCAAGAATCTGATTCTTGATAGCATCATATCCAGAATTCAATCCCATAAGGAATTGAAACAGCTTGTTTCTGGATTCTAGGTCCAGAATTTTTTTGTGCAAATTGCAAGTGCAAGTTTTAGCAGCTGCGCAAGTACACTTTGGAATTCCATCAATCTCCTGAAGTTCATCCCAATATTTTTTCATCCTTTAATAGTACATTGAGACTGGATCCTTTCCTTGTGATAAAAGAACTACATCACAATTTAATTGATATATCAAGGGCCCTTGAGCTTCCCCAAACCTCTCAGCGAGTTCACTCCATAGCTCTTTAGCTGAAGGAACATACATCAAGCTTTCAGCAATAGTTGGAACCACAAAGTTCAACAACCAACATCACACCATATAGTCGCATCGAAGCCATTTTTGCAAATTGTCAGAATTCGCATCAGGCTTAGTACAGGATCCATCAATGAATCCTAGCTTCAATCGAGCCCCAAGAGCCATGCGAGCTGATTTACTCCAACCAGTAAAATTATCACCATCAAATTGCTTGTTCGTGATTTGTAGTCCTGGATGATCTGCTCCAGTCAGTGAAAACAAATCACCATTGGGAATTTCGATCGCCGTTAATGTGGGATCTTGTATGCTGCTTCAAGAATTAGATTCTTGAGGATCAATCAGTTAATGTTCTATAGAACAGTCAAAGAATGTAGGATTGATTGAGAAAAGGAAAGAAAGAATCGGAGCAATGCACAATCAAACAGATGAAAGAGATATAGAGTTGTTGGAATGAATCAGATAGCAGAGAAAAATATATCCAGGAGCTCAACCATGAGCTCTGATACCATGTAAAATGAGGGCACAATCTAGAAATAAAAGAATGGAAAATGGATGAAAATTCATATTTTCTTGATATTCATATGAATCCAACAGAATCCATGTATATATATAGTGAGCTGCCTCCTAACCACCTACAAGTGGGCTAACAACCTCTAACAAACTAATCAATTAAAGAAAATTATAATCTCTACATTTTCAATGTCGACTCTTCATTGTTTCTCGACAATGGAATTTGCAGGTACACTACAAAGTACTCGAATGGACACTACCATCTAACATTTGCTACTGTAAAGGTAAAGACATCTCAAGTAAAAACTCATTTTCCCTTTGTGTATTTTCTTAGCTTCGTGAAAGGGTTATACAACCGTACATATATGTTGTTAATTTTCAGGGAGCAGGACACACTGCAGTAGAGTACAAGCCTCGAGAATGCTTCAATATGTTCATAGGATGGTTAGGGATGCAAACTCTTTAGGATGGAAGTTCCCCAATCTGCAACATGTCTATATCTATCTATCTCTATCAATCTCTATATAATCTATACTGAAAGTTGAATGAAACTATGATTGAGTAACATTTTACTAGAATGATCGACGATTCATGAATTAGATGACATGGCAATTTCTCATCGGTTATCTTAAGCAAGATGACTAATTGGTAGAGAGCTTAAGAATTGTACATGATATAACAATATAAATTAACTGGCACAATTACAATTTTAAAAGGTGAAAGAACATTAAAATCATGTTGATGAATTGTTCATTATTAAGTGCATGTATTAGAAATTAAATTTTGTACATCTTTCGACGATTTTTCCAAAGCCTTCAATTGAAAAATAATTTCAAATTTTTTTTATGCATGTACAAGTTCTATCATATGTCAGCTTAACCTAAAGACTATATAGGGAGTCACTTCAAAATGATAGTTGAATTGTTCAATAATAATTCCTACTACGTTAGACTAAAAAAATTATCCATATTTAGATATATGTGTTATTAGCATAGACAATTAGTTAGTGTCTCAAATATTAGAATGAAGGTTTTTTTGGGGGTGGGGGGATGTCCCGGTATAAGGGAGTTTAGTTCTATGATAATATACAAGAAAAGGGAATTACTTTGAATGTATTTATTTTGAACATATTTACTTTGAATTATTTTATGAATATATATTAATAGTGTTTGATTTTCACGTTCTTATTTGGATTGACTGCTTCCATAATATGAACTTTATATTTTAGCTTAATATTCAAGTTTATTCAGTTATACTATTTACACACCCCACCCATGAGCACAAGTACAAACTAGTATATCTTTTAATTATAAAAAAACTAATTTGCATGAAACTATCATTAACAGATAACGTAAACCGTACGATATAATGTAATCTCGCAATGAGAATTTTCAAGATTCTCCACCATGACTATTCCAGTGTTTTAGACTAGTATCAAACTGTACGTCCGTGATCTGCTGAACCATTGCAGACAATAATATATGCCTACATAAGGATTAATATACTACTTTGTTATATATCTATTACGCAATAGTTCTATAGACCCAAAAAATTGGGTGGCCTGGGTCTGAGAAAAACGAGGGCAATTAATACGACCTTTAGCAAAACTATCATGAAAATTTCTTACTACTCCGGATAATTTTTGGATTAAACATATGAGAGCCAAATATGGTTACGCTTTTTTCTCCCTCAAAGGACTACAGTCCAACTCTTGGATTTGGAAATGTGTGCTTCGTACTTGTTCATGCATTCAACAAGGTTTATGATGGCAATTAGGTAATGGCAAAAAGATCAATTTTTGGTCTCATGCCTAGTGCCTTAATTCTGCATCTAGATCCTGAAAGTCTGAATACTCCGGACATTAAAGTACGTGAGCTTATTTCGCCGGAGAAAACTTGGGAAGAATCTAAACTCTTTGCCTTCACATATAATTCATCGTGTGCCTACTATTCCAATTCCATTAACAGACATGGAGGATACATATTGTTGGGGCATTACTATGACTGGTGAATTTTTGTTAAATCTGCCACTTGAAAAGTACACAATAATCTCCAACCGCACCGATTTGTTTGGAAATTTAATCGGATATAGAAACTAGATATTATGCCTAAGATCTAATTCTTCTTATGGCAGTTATGTCACAATGCTTTACCCTCTAGAGTAATTTATTGTGGCGTGGTAAGCAAATAGACCCTCTTTGTCCTGCTTGCCTCTCCAACATTAAGGATACAAAACACCTTTTTGCTTTTTGTCCCTTTGTTACCCAGGTCCGGGAATTGGCAATTCAACAAGTTTGGATTGCCCAATGCCCTTTGGTGACCCTCAAGTTACAACTCAAGATGTTTTGTGTGAAATATATCTTCATAAGGGATATAATATTTCTCGCATTATACTAATGTAGAGTATCTGGAAGAGCTGCAATGTTATTGTATTTCAAAACGATCTTGCTAAGCCCTTATGGTCTCTCATTAGGGCTAAACATAATTGGGCATAATGAAAACAACATACCCACTTTTCACATCGCCTTTCACGAGCCTATGCATCACATCCATTTCATATTCTCAAGACCCCTCACATAGTCGAGTGGGATGCCCATTTAGAAGGTTTCATCAAAATCAACTTCGACAACAAGTTTTCTTCATCAGGAGCAACAGTGGGATATGTAATGTGAGATTGACTGGGACGACTGATCCAAGCAGGTACTAGATTTATGTACTAGGTGCCTACTTTTTTATATGAAGTTGCAGCTATGCAGGAGGGTAGTCAAGCAGCATTACAGGCCGGATTTACTCATGTCTAAATCAAGGGTAATAATCAGCTAGTTTGTAATAACCCGACCCTAACCTATATTTATTTATTTAAATCATATTTATTTATTTATTTATTTAATTATGTTTATTTATTTAATTTATCATGTTATGGATTTAATCACTCATGGTTATTTGTTTAACCAAATCATGTCTATTAATTCAATTACACTCAATTTGTATGTTTACCAAATTACCTTATGCCATTTAAATTTTTCACATTCATTTATCGTATTTAATCATCCCGGTTGGAGGATATTTCATTTGGGTCCCATTTTGCAGTTCAAGTTTCATTGATTATTAATTAAAGTTTCGTTGATTGATTAAATTTCAGGTGAATCGATATTAAGCCACGATGATTATGATTGAGTATTAAATTATTTTTCATAATGTCACAAAAATTTAATGTTTAGTCATGCAAAAATATTTGGGCTCAAATTCATTAAGTTCGGCCCAATTCATTTGGGCCCAATTTGCGGCCCGATTCATTTTGGGTTAAAATTTTGGCCCGAAAATTTTGATGTGATTAAATTCAGTTAATTACCATCATTTGTGCCTAATTTTAATTAACAAAAAATATATTTTGGAAGGATAAAATTCAACCAAGCATCTTTGGAGTCATTCTAGCCAAGCAAACATAGCAACACATACACACCCTCTCTCTCCTTTCACCCTCTTCATGGCAGCAGCTGTTGGCATCCCTTCATGGGTGTTTTCCGGCCGCCCTGGTGGTTTTCGACCTGCCCCCAACATCCTAGTACCTCAAGCTATCATCCTCCATCATCAAAACCCCTAAACCTCATCTCCATCTCAACTTATTTGCAATCAAAGTGAGTAATCTTGAACTTTGATCTTGTTGGTTTTGATTTTTATTTTAGTTTTGATTCTTGTTTTGATGTTTGTGATCATTGATCATGATGTTTTGATAAGAAATAAGAGTTATTTTGGTGTTGATCATGGTGAAGTTAAGCTTGAATCATGCTAGGGTTTAGGGATGGTCATGTTCATGCAAGCTTAAGCTAAAATCGTGTTTATGGATTGATTATGATGATTATTTTGTATTTGATTTTATAATATTTAGTTTTACTGATGATTATGATGATGTTTTTGGTGATTTGGAATGATTTCAAGTGAGAATTTATGTGAAAAAGGAAGAGAGAACTAAACCAGTGAGGGCTGAAAATTTTAAGAAAACATGGCAGACTTTGGCAATAAACTGGTAATGCACAACCCAATCAAAAATTATGATTTTTGGTAGGTAGATATTTCAGTGTGTTAGCTTTCAAAGGGCCCTTGAATCGCCTTAATTCGAGGTCTGTGGAAAACGTTATGTTCGTTTTACTAAAACTGTGCAGATTGGACCAACAACTGACACTTTTGTGTTTTAGCCCCATTTTGGGAGCCCTATTGTTGGAATCACACTTTGTGTTGCACATGAACGTTTTTCAGAACTTCTTAATATTTTCATATTGGGATCCTAGGTCTCCATTTGAGGTCTAGGGTGAAAGTTATGAATTTTTGAAGTGAACTGACCTACTTTGGTGCAAATTGGGCTATTATTGCAATTTTTGTACAACATATACTTGGAGGAAAATTTACAAAATTTTGCTGTAGATTGTCCATATTATTTTCAAATTTCCTATAAGATTTCATAAATTTTGATTGAGTATTTTGAGTTTGGTGATTTTTGGAAGCATTTTGAGTAATTGTTTGAAAAGCAATAATAAAGATTGAGTGAGATTGATAATGCATTCATTTTGTGTAGTTGGACAAAGAAAGGTCATTTAAGGGAGAAATAAATATTCATAGACTTTCATGGAGCTTTTAGCTTGATGTTAGGTTAAAATGTGTACCGCAAGTGCACGACGTAGCTGTAGCTAGCAACCGGCAAGTACGGGTCGAATTCACAGGGAACTTGGCTTCAACTACCAGAATTAATTAGACAACTGAAGCTAGGCAATCAAGTTCGTGGTTGAAGACTAAACTAAGAAAAACGATAGCAACTAAAAAGTGAAGTAAACAGCAGAATAGAAAGCATCTAGGTTGGAATTAACAGCACGAATATGCTAGTGAATCAGTTACTAACCCAATCACACATTCCCAAGCAAGCATCACAAATGGATAGATTGTCAATTAAGCCTATCTCCTTCCTCTCTTAAGGGTCGAAGACTAATCCTAAAACCATAGTCGCCTATTTTCATGGGACTAAAGGCTGAAGGATTACAAGATTCACAATCTCTAATCCCAATTAGAACTTAACTATTTTCATGTTAAAATCCTAATTGTCTACTAAGACGCACTTGGTAAAGGTTTCGTCTCTCAACGCTCCCCTAAACCCCAATAAAAACG
>JACYFF010031958.1:10840714-10859957 GCA_017589665.1 Selenicereus undatus | reverse complement strand
AAAAAAAAAGGGACATGGAATGTGCAGTTGGGAGGGGGCAGAAATGTGGCATGGGCAGCCCATGCCGCGCGCCCCCCACCATCGTGGAATTCAGATGGGACTGTCAGCAATATGGCACGATGGCACCATGCTGGGTGGCCCGACCGTGCCATCCTCCAAAAAAAAAATCCAAAAAAAAAACAAAAAAAAACAAAAAACCCGGTGCAGCAATGTGGCACAGTGGCACCGTGCCACGTGGCACGACCGTGCCACATTAAAAAAACCCGGCACGCCCTTTTTCTTCTTCCTTTCTTCTTCTTCTTCCTTCATCCCCCCTCCCTTTCTCTCTCTACTGCGCTCGACACACCCCATAGCCACGCCTCTCTCTCCTCTTCAATCTCCCTCAAATCTCCACCAAATCTCTCCATTTTTGTCTCAAAACTTTCCCTTTCTTCATTTCTTTCATCATTCACCCATTTTTTCTCAAAAATTTCCTCTCTTTCACTCCCATTCACTAACCCATCCTCCCTCACTTTCTCTCTCTAAAACCCTAACCTCCATTGTTGAGGTTGAAGGTTGTAGAGATAGAAACTAGCTTCCATTCCTGCTACTGAGGCCAGATCTGCACACACACCTTCCAGATGGGCAGAAAACGAACCGGTGAAAGTTCGGTCCCGCCACCACGCGCACCCAAAAAGTCGTTCAGAGCTGCGGGATCCTCCTCTGCTGCTGCAGGTACTGCAGCCAAAGGTACGAAAGATGCCTACCCCTTCCTTCTGCCGCCTAGCACTAGGGGATTAACCTTTGTTTCTGATGCACAAAAGTCTCGTTATGAATTGCTAATCACCAGAAACACCAGTGAGCAAAAATATTTTCATGCTAATACCCTTCGCCAGTTGGGCTTACTCGATGACATGCTGGTTCTGTTTGGTAGATTAGGGTGGACCGAATATGTGAACATGCAGTACCCTTCTTACGACCGTCTGATGGTCGAATTTTTGAGTTCACTTAGTATAGACTGGGACCGTACCTACAATGGTCAGGAGGTGGAGATTTACTTCCGGATGTTCAACATTGACCACCGAATGAGCCTCAGAATGTTTAACGACCTTCTGCACTTTCCGGTCGTCGATGGTGCATATCGGGACGTTGCGCCCCTCTTCAGTCCTGACCCAATTTGGCTGAACATCACCTGCGATAAGCGTAAAAGCTATACAGATAGCAGGGGGCATCCTCGAATATTTGACCCTCGGCAGGCCAAGGCGACAGATATTTGCAACCTCAACCTTAGGTACCTTCAGCGCCTTACTGCCAACATCATTTTTGGGCGCAACGACAACCAGAACGGTTGCCGTAAATCCGAGCTGTTTATTATTCACTGCGCCCTGTCTAGTACCCCCATAGACTCTGGAGCTTTCCTTATCCGCCACCTGGCGGACTTAGCCAAGACCAGCAACCGTAATGTCCTTAGCGTCGGCGGTACCATTACTGCCATCGCTATTGCTTTAGGCTACGGCTCGCGACTCTCGACTCTAGCGTCCCACTTCTCGGGTGGTCATCTCGACCTAGGCACCTTGCATCACATGTACATTATCGATGCCCGAGGTGACACTGTTAGGTACCCGCATCACCAGGAGATCCTGTTCACCCTCCCCAATGTCCAGCGCACTGCCATTTCCAATTTCCGGAACTGGAATTGCGGCAGGGTGATTAACAGGGTCCCCGTTATCCCTACTGAGGCCCAGCTCGCTGCCGATGAGTCCTATCAGCTCGTACAGGAAGACTGGGCCGATTTAGAGGAGGAGGGCGACGAGGGGGTGCCACACGAGTGCATGGACGACCAGGGAGAGGTTCCTCATGCTGACGAGGAACCCATACCACCACCACCCCCGCCTCCCCCCGAGACGGGCGGGTCTTCCTCTTCTACTTACATACCTCTAGACCCCTCCTTCCTCCAGTCTTTCTCCAACCTCCAGACGGAGGTTTCGGGTCTTCGAGAGGACTTTACTGACATGCGCACGGCCCTCGGCCGTCTGTCTGGGCGCATGGACTCCATCGAGGATGGAGTTTCTTACTTTAGAGATTTCGTCGACCGCCAGGAGGAGCGGGAGCGACGTCGGATTCAGAGAGAGGAGGAACGGGCTATGCGGGAAGCTCGGGAGTACGAGGAGCGTCGGCGGATGAACGCGCTTCTCTGGCGCCAGTCGGAGTCCATCCGACAGATGGAAGAGCGTTTACGCTCTTTTCAGGGTGCCCCCCGTGGCTCTTCGTCCTTCCCCGCTCCCGACCCCCCCCCCCCATACTACCCTTTCCCCCCCCGCCCCATTTTTGGCCTCCCCCCGGACCTGACCACACCCGGTGATTTCTAGTCTCCCCCTTTGCTTTTCCTTTCCGCACTGTATTTTCCTTGAGGACAATGAAAGGTTTCAGCATGGGGGGGTGTTCGCATTTATATTTGGGTGTATTTTCGGGGTGCACTGTATATATTTTCCCTTTTCGGTCTCATTTCATATTAGTTGCATTCGTAATTTCTCATTTTACTGTATGCATTAGGTAGGCACTTAGGGCATTTTGTTTTCGTGTATGCATTGTATATATGTTTTTGTTTTACTAACCTTGGCTCGGGAGCGGGAATGAGATGAGTTGGGTCGTACAAGATCACGAGGTAACTCTTTTCACCCTTCTCTTTCGTATTCGCTTTTCGATCTCCATTTTAGTTTCTCCTTCCAGAAACCAAAAAAAAAAAAAGTGGGATATTGGTTTTTGTTGGTGGGTTGGTCTTTGCGGTTGGTTGTTGATTGTGAAAACCCCTCTAATGATGACACTCAAGGGGTGATTGGTTAATTGGTTGTTGTGGTAGCCTTGTGATATGTGATTTGATTTGGGCTATTATGTTTTTGAAATGTTTTTGCAAATGATTTTGATTGTTGGGTTGTGTGCACTTATGTATTCGCCCTTGAAGGCTATTGCGATGTTGATTGATGACCCTTGGCTGTCTGTTGAGTTGGTGTGATTGTGGTAGGAGACCCTGTGAGATTTTTGAGCCTAAATGACCATCCACTTCACATGGTCTTGTGTTTTTCCTCTCATGAGTGTTCACCTCTTGCATCGACATCTCTAGAATTTGGCCTAGCCCTCTCCGAGGTCGTAGTTGGCACGTGCAAGATATTGATATGATTAGGGCCTTCGTTGTTTTGTAAACTACTTAGCCATAAAGCCACCCATGCGACTTCTTTCCTTTTGTAACCCCATCTTACCTGTTCCCTCTCTTTTCTAACCTGACGTTACTAGCCCTTGGCCCAAACCCAATTCCTATCCATTGGCCATGGTTGGTAAACATCACTTGTTTGGTTGAAAAGTTCGTTGTGTATGGTATTTCGGGTGTTATGAGTTCTTGAGTTGGGATAGCTATTATGTTTGAGTATGCTTGAGAGTAAGCATGGGGGAGTAGGCCAAGATATTGCTTGTAATGTATAAATTCTTCGCCCTCGTGTTTGAGCATCACTTCGAAAAAAAAAACAAAACAAAAAAAAAAAGAAAAAAAAAGAAGAAGAGAAAAACAGGAAGTGATTGCCCTTGTGCTTTATTAGTAGGCGACGTTATTTCTTCTTCTTTTCGTACTCTTGGCACCCCCTAGTTAATAAGTGGGTTTGTGTGAATGAGTTTGGAGTTGGTTTTCCTTGCGTTTGAGTTTGTGATGTTTTCCGCCGGGCCTTTTTAGCACCACATCCCCAAATGTTTTACCGCTCCTTTACCCCTAGCCTTAGCCCCATTACAACCCTTGAAAAGTCCTTACAATTGATGCCTGCACGAATTGCCTCCATAGATGGAGGATTGAGGGCTTTGCCAAACCTATGGTAGATGCATGCATAGAGGGTGACTTGAGTGACTATTGCGTACCCCCAAACACTTGACATGAGCGCTCCACTTCCTATTCCCAAAGTAAGGACCTACCGGTCCAACTAGTTCATCAACAGTCCAAGGCGAAGCTTGATGCTTCTAGGTAGTTTCAGATAGAGTGTTTACACCTGTGCCATACCCCAGCGATCCTTGTTTTGCAACTTATACTTTTGAAAATTTTTGTTTTGCCCTTATCATATTACTAATCTATGGGTCGCTGCAATTACTGATTCACTAGTCCCCACTTGCCTGAGGAGGGCGACAATTGAGGTCTCTCCCCCCATTTCCCATTTCATCGATTGTCTTGCTTGGGACAAGCAAGAGATAAGCATGGGGGAGTTGATAAACCCATATTTTACCACCTTTTTGCCCCCACTTATGCCTCACTTTCCGGCAGTTTTCAGCCAAAACATGGAAGTTTAATGCTTAATCGTACCTCATATTCTTTGAAAACCGTCTGATCAACTTGTTTTGTGGTTTTAGGAGGTTTGATTGGTTGAGATGCAGAAAACAAGTCAATTTAAGGCGAAACTAGAGCAAGAGGAAGGCAAAATGGAAAAAAAAGGGGTGGCATGGGGGCGCCATGCCATGGCACCCTGACCGTGCCACCCCAGGAAGCTAAGATTGCGAAGCAGGGATGTGGCACGGTGTGTGGCACGACCGTGCCACTTTAATGAATTGCGATTATTCGCGCTGAAGGTTGTAATTTGAGGAGTTTTTGTTTTTTCCTCTTTGGGCCGACGGTTTTGGCGATTTTTGGGGCGACGATTCTAGGGTTAGAATTTAGTTTTTACAATTCTTGAGAACACTTGTGGAAGATTTGAGGGTTTTAGTTTTGGAATCAATTGTTCATTCAGCAGATTGAAATTCGCCATCCATTTGGACAATTCAATTCGATATTAAACTAAAGCACGTTTCTCCTTTCTCTCTTGGTGTTTGGATTGAAATTTGTTGTTTGCAAGCATGTCTACGTTGCAATTTGATTGCTTGGTTGAATCGAAGACAATGGTAGGCTAAATTCATAGTCTTGGATTGGGCGTAACCCCCTGTTGTAACGATTAGGGCCATGTTCTAGGTTTAATTGATGTATTCCTGCAGATTTGACTGAATTCCTGCATTGCATGCCAGTTGCTCGATGAATTGCCTGAGAGGGTTTCATTCATGATTCTTAATTAGGGTTTAGGGGATTAGCGAGAGTTAAGTCCTAGGCCTAGAGCGGCTTTGTGGGCGATTGAATTACTGACACGAGAGTAGTCAGTACTTCATATCTAGGAATGATAGGTTGCATAATCCTGTGATTTAGTTCTCCATTGCTCTGCGAGAGTAGGTGATCTGATTTACTAAATCAGTCTAATGACCTTTGAGAGAAGGCGTAGATGCATTAAACAGGCGACCATTTCAGTTCAGTCAAGCATGTAGGTTAAATCGCATAATCTAATCTTTAACCTAAGAAGTGCAACAGTGCGGTGAACCCCAATCTGAGGCCTTAGTTAGCATTGAACTTGTCAATTGTTTAGTAATCGTTTCATCAACCATCTCAACGAAGAGATTCCCGCCTAAATTGAGTCGTAAAGGTTGCGTTGGTGATTGGAACCGAGTTCCCTGTGGATTCGACTCGTGCTTGCCGGTTGCTAGCTACAGCTACACCGTGCACTTGCGGTAAAACTGCACATCACAGATGCTCACAGTGGATTCAGCATATTATGAATGTTGAGATCGACCTCATGGTCAACTTAGGTCTATGCTCAATATAATTGTGTAGTGTGAGTGGAGTTAGCAAATGGTATAATTAAGTCAATTGTATTGAAGTTGAACTATTATGGACTTCGATCTTGGAGTATTTCAGTTTAATAGATATTGTGATTTGAAGATGAGTTGCAAGATCAAACAGATTCAGTGAGCCTTGTCCTTATCAGGACGGCGGTAGCACCTTCTATTATTAAGTTTTCTGCAGCAGTTTTCCGTAAATCATGTTAGTAGCATTTTGGAGGCGTTACAGATTTGGTATCAGAGCCAAGTTTTAAAGGCCATTGTGAGCTATTAAGTGTTTATGAGTTAGCTATCAAGGTTTGTATGAGCTATGTTAGACCAGTTGAATGAGCTATCTATTATAAGTTCATATGTATGGCCATATATGAAGGAACCATTTCCATTTGGGTGACTCAATCATTTGGTAATATTGTGAGATTCAAGCATTAGTAAAGTGGAGTGTGGAACCATTTGGATCACCTGTTAGTGAGGCATGTTCTCATTTATGTAGGAGTTGTATTGTATATTTCTTTTCTCTCATTTGTTTAAATTTTTGCAATCATGTACTCCGGGTGTGTGACCCGTTGAGTTATGAACTTCGGCGTGTGGCTGTTGAGCTATTGAATTGCTTTTCTCCATTTCAGGTATCTATTGTAAGGCTTTAAGCCTAAGATTTGAGAGTCTTATTGAGGTGTGGTAATATATGGTTGAAACATGATATGAGGATGCCATTTGCAACTTCTTAAGGAATTAATACAATGTCAAGTTACATGTAAACCTCTAGATGAGACAATGCCTTGTGGGGCAATATCTTTGGGGTGAACCTATATGAGATGAACACTACAATGAGTGTTTATGTATGGTGATAACAATTAGTATCTTAAGGTCTGCTACTTGGCATTATATGTGTGGTACAAGTAAGATTAAGCTGCCATGTATAGGAATTATCTGGTCTTGACACTAAGACCTTACCTCATCAATGCTCCCATTACTTCCTTTCATTGACTTATTTTTACCCTAACTACCTTGAATTGTTCAGAGGTATCATTTTTTTGCCACTAATTGTAAAGTCTGTCGAGAGTTACAAATTTAACCACTACTTCAGTTATTAAATAATTTTTATAGCATAGGGAAGTAGGGATCGATCCACGAGGAAATATTGTTGTAAATCGTTAGCTTAATCCTAAGTGATTTTACTAATTCAATTTATTAAATCAAAACTTAATAATTCTAAAATAATTAAAATATAATGAATAAAAATCTAGAAAAATACCTAATAATGCTCCTAAATATTATGAATCATATTCTGGAAATAAAACAGTAAAAATATTTCCTGAATAATCCATAAAAATAAAATCAGAATAGTAACTGAAATATTAATAAAAACTCAAAACAGCAATTAATAATCAGAAAAATAAATATTAATTATCAAACAGTAACCTAAAATATTATACTTAAATTGGACAGGTTTATAACTTCAGAATACGGTCGGATTAATTTCAGGAAAATTAAATCAGAAACTTACTGCAGACTAAACAAGCAGAAAATTTCATCTGAAATTAAACAAAATAATCTGGATAAATATAAAAACGAAATTAATTAGGAAAATTACCCTAATTCTAAGACACAATTTTCTTGACTTAACAATACCTGATAATCTTGAATTAAAATTAAAAATCGAAAATTTCAGAATTAATTACCTAAAAACCTGCACATACCAATTTCACAAAATAAATATGAAAAATTATCAAGTAATTTCCAAAAATTACGAAACTGAATATGGGCATATTAGGACACTATATAAACCCTAGGAGTTAATTAAAATCAAAAAATAATGAAAATAACTATTTTTAGTCTAAGTTCTAACAAACCGGTAATTAAATACTAAAACTGAATATAAATCAATCTAAAATTATAACCACTCTAAAAATCAAAATAGCTATATAAAATTACCTAGACACTCCTAAAAGACTTATATTTTGGGGGGGGGGGGTTGATTGAAATTATATTGAAGCTAATAAAATTAGAACCAAAAATCAACAAGCTAATCAAAATAATTCTAAGCAACAAATAATAATCAAAAGTTATCAAATTTATGAAAGATACTTAGTATAATCTCAATCCACCATGCAAATTAATATTTATCATCAACACACAAGTAAATTTTATTCATGAGTTAAACTGTAGAAGAGATCCACCGGCGGTTCTTCCCCGTTTTTCCTTAGATTTTAGTTTACTTAGGTCCAGCCCTAATATGAACCCTACTAATTTGATAATCTTTACGCCAGCGCAAAAATTTAACCAAATTAGAGCATTACGAATTAGAAAAACATCATTTAACACTTTGTAACCAATTTACCAGCAAACCGATTTAACAAAGATCTAAAGCGATTACCTAATTAAAAGAGATGGGTTTGAGCCATTCATGATTAATTAGGGTGATACCTAGGTCTAAAAGATTATAACTTTTACGTATTACAATCTTCTAAACTATCAATCGAAATTGTATTTAGTCAACTAGCATGCATTCTAATCGATTTAACACAAATTTCATAAACGATGAACACTAATCGCTAAAGAATCATGAATAGAAATCAACTAGGCATTAAAGCACAAAACTTGTTTCAAAATAATTAATTTAGCATGGCTTCAAGAAGATTATGCTAAGCAAAAAAAATTACTCACTCATGTAAAAATTAAAATTACAATAATAACTCAAATATTTCATGTTTAATATTAAACCTACCAAAAAATAAATAAAACAAAACTAAAAAAATAACAATAATACTAATACTAATAATAATGATAATAATAATAAGAATAATAATACTAAAACATTAAAGTAAGCCTACGTTGAGGTGGATAATCGTGAAGGTGGCTGCTGATGATGATCACGGTGATGATGTTGATGATGGTTTTGATGATCAGGGGAAGATGACGGTGATGAGAGGGAGCAAGAGATGATGGTTGCGTGAAGGTAGAGAAGGAAAGAGAGTTGATGCAGAAGGTATTATGGTGTTGATGGCCGATGAAGATGATGGTGATGATGAACGATGAAGATCGATGGGGAAGGGGAAAGAAGATGAAGCTGATGATGATGGGGAGATGGCTAGGCGTGAAGGTGATGAGAAGGAGGTGGTGATGGTCGTGGGTTGTAAGAGGATAGGGGAAGAGGATGGATGATGGATGATTATGGTGTGCGTGGAGTGTAGTGCGAGGGTTAGATCGGGTTTTTGAGGAGAGGTAGGGTAGGCTTATTAATAGGATGAGAGTTTAGGGTTTTTGCTTAGGTTTTGCTCTCCTCTTTTCCTTAGATTTCTTCTTCTTCAAGAATTGTAGCTTTTTACCAATTCTTGAAACCCTAGCCCAATATAATAATTATGAAAATAATAATTCCCATAATTATTATTTTTGGACCGTCTTGTAGCTACGTGTGTAAAACCCGAGCTTGTACGTCCTTTTTTCTCCTCTTTATTAAATTAATACTATCCCTAAAAAATATATAAAACAAAACAAATTAAACGAAATAATATATATAATATATTCGAAATAACTATAAAAATAATGCATGATTTTTTACTTAACAAATTCCCCAACACTTAGACTTTGGACATCCTCGTGCAAAGAAATCTTAGACTCGACCTAAAACTTACATCCTTTCTTTTCTTATAAAATCATGCATACTTATGATATTCATACTAGGTTTGGGCTTGCTTTAGAAAAACAGTGTTATTGAATTAATTAGTTTTTCCTTTAATAAGTGAATACTGCTAAACATCCAACTATCCTTATAGAGTTTATTCATCAGCCTCACAACATTTTCATAGTGAAGTAACAAGATCAATAATTATCCATCTCTTTTTGATTATGCATACACCAATCAAGAGGTCGGAAAAGAATTTAAGATGGCAAAATTTGTGTATGGTCTGGCTATAGAGACAATTGAACTACATAGAATAACTTCATTAAATTTGATCCTAAACTTGCCTTGTATTTATTTTCCTCTTCTTCTTTTGTTCAAACTCCAATTGCACACATATTCGATGCCCATATAGGGTCTTAGAATTTAAACACTCCCTGTCTCTCACTCACCCGAATAGCGGTGCTGGAGCAAATAATTCATTCTTATCTTATTATTTCTTTATTTTATTGGCTCATTAGTATGGGAAGCAAGCTTTCCAGTGGCAGTATTGCCTCAAAGGGTGACACCCAATAGCGCATGCCTCAAAGGAGTACTTGTCATTCCCCACTTTGACTTTCTTTTCTCTTTTATTTCTTTTTCGTAGATGAAAAATAGACAAGTAAAATCACAATTTTAATGAGTTATTCAACTAACTCAATAGTCTAGGAGATACGCCAGGTCATTTTATTGCATCTAAATCGGATATATTACATGACTAAATAAGATGGATAATCAATAGAGTTACTCATTAAAAAGATGTATGAGGATCAGCTCAAACTTCTCTAAAGGATAACTATCATGCTTAGAAGTCTTCACTTATAAAATAATAAACTACAAAATAGCTAATAAAAAAAAAATTCTAACCAAGCAAGCCTAGCATAAACTCATATCATGCATTATTTATAAGAAAAGAATTTTTTGTTTTTTTCGATTTTCTACTTTTTTTTTTCCAAGAATAAAAACTGTAGGAATTAAATGCAGGATGCGCCCTCCCACATTTAATTCATACATTGTCCCTAATGCATGCAAAAAGAAATAAATAATGAAAATAAAAGCAAAATTAAATGGGTACTTCCCTAAACCCATTGGGTTGCCTCTCAACTAGCGCCTTTGTTTATAGTCGTTATGCTCGACTTCATGAAGCTCCTGGATCCTCTAATTGGATCTCTTCCAGTAACTCATCATTAATCTGGTAGGGAACTTTTTGAAACTCAACATGATCAAAACTCTTAGTATGCACAGTCAAAAATTTATCCTCATTGGACAATTCATAAATATCTTGGGGCAATTCAGCAATAACATCAAGTGCATATACATAACTCACATCAGCAGGGAATCTCATGGCATCAAAAATATTAAATTTAATCACTTCACCATCAAATTTCATGGTTAATGTTCCTTCGTGCATATCAATTTTAGTCCTAGCTGTTTTAAAAAATGGCCTGCCCAGCAAGATGGGAATATCATGGCATGCATTGCCCATGTTCAGCACATAAAAATCAGCAGGAAACACTAATTCATTCACTTTAACCAAAACATCCTCTAAGACTCCATCAGAATAAGTGTTGCTCCTATCAGCTAATTGAATCACTATGTCAGTTTTCTTTAATTCGCCTAGGTTCAGTTTGTCATAAACGGATCTAGGCATAACATTAATAGAGACACCTAAATCAAGCATAACTTTATCAAAACAAAGGTTTCCTATTTTGCAAGGAACAGAAAATACACCAGGGTCTTGACACTTAGGGGGAAGTTTCATTTGAAAAACAGCAGACACATTTTCCCTCACACTTACCTTTTCTTTCTCTACTAATTTTCTTTTAGTAGTACATAATTCTTTCAAGAATTTAGCACAACGAGACACCTGTTTGATGGCATCAAGGAGAGGTATGTTGATCTCTACCTTCCTAAATGCCTCTAAGATATCTTGGTTAGCCTCATTCATCTTAGAAGTGGGGTTTCTAAATCTACTAGGAAATGGTGGAATTGGCTTATAAGGCTCTCTTTTCTTCTCTCCTATTTCCTTAGCAGTTTGATTAGAATTTGTGTCTAACCCTGGTTCAGTCCCCTTGACCTCTAATTCAGGCTCAACCTCTTGTAACTCTTTCTAGGCTCCTGTAACTCTTTCCCACTCCTAAGTGTTATGGCACTAACATTCTCCTTAGGGTTAGGGTAAGGCTGAGATGGAAACCTATTTTGCATTTGAGCCTGCAAGTTGCTAACAATGATATCAGTTGCAGTTTGTCTCTCTTGAACTTGCTTAAGAGTTGTTTCCATACTCTAGAACCTATCATCCATTTTCTTGAGGACTTGTTCTAGGAGGAGATTAGTCCTATCCTGATTAGAAGATTAACGAGATGTTTGGTCAAAACCAGGTGGATTGGTTTGAGGGCCATACCTAAGATTAGGGTGGTCTCTCCATCCTTCATTATAAGTATTTGAATAGGGGTCATACCTCCTTTGATTTTGGTTAGAGTAAAGAGCATTAACGCTACCTTCTTATAGAGTAGGACATGCATCAGTAGGGTGCCCCTCTAGACAAAAAATACCACATACTACTGCTTTTGAATACCTCCAGTAACAATCTTATTTAACATAGCAGTAATATAATATAACTGATTTTCTACATATGAACTAAAACCAATCTCATTGACCCTTTTGACTTGTGACTCCCTAGCACCAAACTGCTGAGTATTTTGGGCCATTAGATTAAATAAATTTCTAACCTCTGCTGGCGTTTTATTAACTAGAGCCCCCCCACTAGCAGCATCAACTATATTACGGTCCATAGGAAGTAAACCCTCATAAAAATATTGAATCAATAGTTGTTCAGTTATTTGATGTTGGGGACAACTAGCACATAGTTTGTTAAATCTTTCCCAATACTCACAAAAAGTTTCCCCATTCATTTGTTTGATTCCACATATATCTTTCCTAATATATCCAATGCGGGATGTAGGAAAAAACTTTTTTAAAAATGATTTATGCAATGCAGTCCATGTAGAGAATGATCCAGCAGGCATATAATATAACCAGTCCTTAGCATTACCAAGTAAAGAAAAAGGAAAGGCCCTTAGTCTAATTTGGTCCTCAGGAATTCCTTCAGGCAGCATAGCAGAACAAGTAATAAGGAGTTCACTAATGTGTCTATAGGGATCCTCTCCAACCAATCCATGAAACTTAGGTAATAAATTAATAAATCTTGAGTTTAATTTCAAAGGATTATCTAAAACAGCATAGGTAATGGACATTGGTTGAGTTTCTAGCTTAGGGGCAGCAAGTTCCCGAAGAGTAAACATTATTACCTCTTTAAGCTTGAGACTTACTGGCAATCTGCAAAAATTAAAATAAAAACAAAATATATCTCTCTTGGCCTCAAACCTTTATTACTTACCCAATTCAGAATATATCAAATGTATTTATCAAGCCAATCTAGTGTACTGGCTGTTATCTTGAACCAAACTATACATCAGTGAGCCTTAAACTCGTGGCAGCAACCTATCTCAGAAAAGGCCACAACCACTCCCCCATTTGTCACCATCAAGGCCTTTTCCTTTGTAATCTCATTTATCTCACCGTTGTCTATTTCACTTTCATTTACTTTATATCAAAGTTAATTACTTTCACAAATTCAGTTTTGAAGTTATATTGAAATATCGAAGTTATGTATACCATTTAATTACTCAATTTCTGTTACACATACTTTTACTTACTCAATTATGTGAGCAAAGATAATTTACTGACTACATATATTTACAATGACGTTTATGAAACATAGTCGAGGTCTAGTTATCGTTTCTCGTTATACATAAGTGTTATCAAGTCAGAACATATTTTTCAAGTTAGATGACGTTTATGAAACAATTGACTTTTATCAAGGCAGATGACATTTTTAAAGACTCAAAGTACGTCAATTGCTTGTATCTTCAGAAAGCAGAACATGTTTATTAAGTTACAAATCTTAATGAGTTTATCACTGAATCAGTTTATACAGTGATTTGTCATTTAACTTGTGGCCCCGTCAATTATCATCTACAGGGCGTCAACCCATCATTTACCCACTCGACTTCAGGCCAACTCTTGATCGGATTGACAGGTGTACACCTATGTATAGATCATATCATTGCAAGAAGTTCACATCCAGATAATAATGAGCAATTCAGTTTCATATTACTTTCATTTTCATTGTTATTGTCAACTAAATGAATTGCAAAGACGGGTACCCATCAACAGTGTTTCTATGCTCATTTTACAATACAGGAATGCATGTATTAAGTTTTTGCTCACATTTTTGAATTGTTTTCATGCTTTCCATTTTAGGTGGTGAAGCATCACATGTTTCTCCTTTTAGCAAGCCCTTTTGAAAGTCATCAGATGCTCACAGTGGATTCAGCATAGCATTAATGTTGGGATCGACCTCAGGGTCAAGTTGAGTCTATATTCAATATACTTGTGTAGTGTGGATTGCGAGTTAGCACATGGTATGATTAAGTCAATGGTATTGAAGTTGAACTATTATGGACTTTGGTCTTGAAGTGTTTCAGTTTAATAGATTTTGTGATTGTGAACATGAGTTGCAGGATTAAATGACTTCAGTGAGCCTTGTCCTTATCAGGACAGCGGTAGCACCTTCTGTTATTAAGTATTCCGCTGTAGTTTTCCGTAAATCATGTCATTAGCATTTTGAGGGCGTTACAATCTTGTTGAGATGCTATGTGACAACACAGCTGCCATCCAGTTCCCTAAATATCTAAAGTTCCATCAAAAGACCAAGCACATCAAGAGGCGTTATCACTTCGTGCGAAACGCCATAAAGACAAAGGAAGTTGCCATCAAGTATATATCTACTAACAAGATGATTGATGATACGTTAACGAAGTCGATTCCTACTGATGCTTTTAAAGTAGATTCGTCGAGTCTAGGACTTTGTGGAGTTCAGTTTTTGGATGAAATCTTGTTATGTATGACAGATACGTTCTTCTTGTAATGAGCATTTATGAAATAAAGATTCAAGGTTCTTTCTCTAAATGCTTTATGATTTATTTGTTAGACATGTTGAAATGTCACAGACTTCTAATTGGCCAAGTCACACAGGCAATCGCTCTGACATTTGAGTAACGAGCAGGATGAGACTGAATCATATTGGCACTAGGTGTGCAATATTGATTACTCATACTGTAAGTGTACGAATGAGATAAGACATAGTCACCTTAATAAGTCTAAAATGAGACCCAAGGGAGTCAAATATGAGATATGATTTCATATTGAAGCCTTAAAAGTCGAATCTTGAGTGTCAAGATCAACATTTAGTATATTAATCTAACGGCTCAAGTTAGATATTTTGGGTGATAATCTAGACTAACGAATCGCATCGCATAAAGAGTGACAAGCCCAGTTAAGTGGGAGCTATGTCATGACATAGATCTCACACTGTGTGCGCTTCAAAGATTACCATACACGGAGTGACAATTGACCTCCTCATCTCTTGTCATTGTGTGACCCTCTAGGTGATGACCCTTTGACTTAAAGTTATAATGTGAAGTCGAAGCTTGATGTTGCTACTTTAATGTGTTTCTCAAGGGTCGCGATGTATATGGTTCAACGAGAACATGTTAGAAAAGCAATTAAGCTAAGATGCAATATCATGAGTGTTTAAGGAAAAACCTATCCATCATCATCACATCAGCATGGACAATTATATTGAGTATATAATCATATGATATATCATAGCATAAGAGATTATAAATGCCACTAGTGATGTCTTGGGATGATTTTGGGGTATCGCATTTTTGGTAAAAGTGTTATATTAGTTGGATGGCAACTTAATATAACGCTTCTTGTTATTTTTTGGTCGCACGTTCTATTCATGGTATGAACCGTGAAGAGTTGTGATATGTGGAGAGTATGTGTTTTGCAGCTTTCATGGCCGAGCGCGAGCTGTTGGCCGGACCTATTTAATTAGGCCCAATGGCCACTAGTGCCACCTAGGTTGACAACCCTAGCTGCCCCCTAACCTATAAAAGGAGGCTTAGGGGGTTAGTCATACACACACATAGACACAGAAATCTCATACTCTCCTATTCCTCTCTCACGGTTGCCCTACCATTACTAGTGGGTCTCGAGTCTAGGACGTGGAAACTCTAAGGCGACTATAGTAGCCGCATAGCATCACTACTGATGTGAGCCATTCCCAATAGTCAGTTTTGCAATCCGGGTTAGTCCTATGTGTTCAACAAACTCAAATAAAATTTCAACCCAAAATTAAATGGTAATAGGTAGATTAACTTACAAGTTTATTTACATGCTAAGCCCTTTAATTTTATCAATGTGGCCCAAAGTTCACTTCACAATTCCAGTGCGCCTCTTCACATGTAGACTATTAACAAGGCCCAAAAATGTGTACACAATTTTAATCAAACGAGAACAGTGACAAATTAAGATTAAACAATCCCTCTGATGCTATATTAAATTTTACATAAATAGGGTCATAAACAGACGAGTCATGCATATAAATTTAAATGAAGTTTCAACCTTAAATCAAATGGTAATGAGTGAAGTAACTTAAAAGTTTATATACATACTCAAATCCTTTAATTTTATAAGTATTGGACAAATATTATTTTTACAACTCTAACAAAAATAAAAACAAAAATAAAATTCATCTATCTGAAACAAACAATGGATGTTGCTTTTAGATAAGGGGGAGCAAAGTTCTCGTGTACCCTGAAACCAGTCAAACGGTTTCGGATTCGGTTCTTACAAAAAAGGAACCGGTCCAATTAGTTTCGGATTGGTTCTCAAAAAAATATCCGGAACCGGAACCTAGAACCGCTTTAGAGGGAGGAAAATAAATATATTTTTGATTTGTTCCTATCTTTTCTTTTGTTTCTCAATTCTTTTTCTATTTGAGATTTTTCTCTATAAAAATGACTCTTTAAATATTGATTTTAACATAGAATTAGTTAATTTTTTTAATACTAATAGAAGAGAGGAATGAATCGTTATATTTTTCAAGTAACTGAGATAAGAAAAGATACAAGATCAATCAATTAGCTTTATTTTTTGTGTAAAGATAAAAGACTAAGGTAGAAAAAGATCAACCCACACTAAATAAATAAAAAAAATTAATTTATTAGGTGCTAAAATTTCAACATTAAGTGCAATGGACACCCTAAAATCAGTCAGAACCTAAGGTTTTGATTTCTATTATGAAAAGTTAGAAATCTATTTGACCGATTCTGATTATAGTTTTTCTTTTTTTGATCAAATATTTAAAATCGAACACCTTTGCTTTTAATACAACAACAATAATTTTCAATGTAGGTCCCGTTTTCATCTTTACTTTTAATAAATAAATAAATAAATAATTGAACTTCAACGATCCGCGTAGACATTGTCGGTTGGTCGTCCTGTGTCTGTGATAGGATACTTTTGGGGTTGAATCCGATAGTGCTACTCTGTTCATCAATGCCTCAAGAAAGACATGGCCATGGGAGACACCTACGTCTACAATTTCAGATCCACTTGTACGCCCAACCTTCACTTGAATCTGAAGCACTTTCTTCCAGTTTTCTGTCTCTTCATACTTATTCTCTCTCTGAGTTCCTTTGCTGCTACACTCGTCGAATCAATTCCTGGGTATCCCGGCAACCTCCCTTTCCGCTTAGAAACCGGGTACTTTGTTTTTCTTTAATTTTTTTGGGTTGTTTGTTTACCAGTCCATCTTAACTAAACGTTTAAACTGAATTCAATGCGTGTAGCTACATTGGTGTAGGGGAAGAGGAGCAAATCCAGCTATTCTACTACTACTTTGAGTCGGAAAGAGATCCCAAAACTGACCCACTTGTTCTTTGGCTCAGTGGTGGCCCTGGTGCATCTGGTCTCTCTGACCTTGTTTCGCAGAGTGGTATGTTTTTTACATGCTGTTTGTTCCAATTTCCAAATCCAAGCTTAATTCTGTGATTTTGATTGAGCGGCTCGCCTATTCTTCAGAAGGCGTTTATCTGTTTTTTTTTTTTTTTTTTTTTTAACGGATTACCTTGAAAGGGTGAACAAAGTCAAGCACGCTAAATAGTTACAAATTAATCTACTGGTATAATCTAAAAATTGCAGGCAAAATAAAAACGGACAAAACAGAATTGCAACTAAGGGCATGTTTGTTATAATCATATTGAATCTGCCAAAGGCTCCAACTTGCTCCATATATTCGAATTTGTTAACTGTTAGTCAAACTTATTTTAACCTACTCAAATCTACTATTTGTTAGTCAAATCTGCTCCAACCAACTCGAAAACTTGTTTTCAAACTGCTTCAATTTGTTAATGCCTAATCAAACATGCTCCAATTTACTCAAAAATGTTCCAACCTGCCCAAACATACTCAAACATATTTTGTGTTGGTCAAATCTACTTAAATCTACTCTAATATATTGTCAGATGCTCCGACCCAGTAATTATTCCTCTAATGTGCTCATAACAGACTCGAAAACCATAACATATGCATCAACCAGAGTAAAGGAAGACAACCTTTGCGAATGCCGGCCAACCACAAGAAAACTCTATAGCTGTCAAATGGTGAACTAAGCAAATCAGAATTGTAATGATACTGATCGTTTTACACCTGCCCCTTTCAACTGGAGATATTGACATGTCCCCCATTCCAACCATTCCTTGCAAAATCTTCCAGTTGTGATTAACGGGAAAACAAGACGACTCCTCTTTCCTCCTACAAGTTGTCCCCTTCAAATATTATTCTAAATGTTCCCTTAATCCCTTCTGTGTCCATAATATATACGCATAGCAAAAGTGACGTGCTCATATTCTCAGTAAAACCTGTATCCATTCAAAATCTGTCAAATTCGCTTCATTTAAAATTCAAGTGGGTGGTGAAAATGAGTTTTAAATGGGCATGGGTCGGCTATTGGAAAACGGGTACGGGTATGGGTGTAGCTTTTACCCGCCCCATACCTGTAACCTACTCGTATCCGTTTTTATAATAAGATAAAAAAATTATTTTCATTCAACATTTTTCTAGTTTAAGTCTAATTCAAACCGTTTTAACAAAAAATTAGTCAATAATGTATTTGATTTCACATTTCTGAACAATATATTCTCAAAATATCATAACTTTGTAATCTTATAATGACAAAAATATATATCGTACTTGAATATGGATTGTATACGGGTATTAATTTTCATTCTCTATGTGAACCCGAACAAAACTAGCAAACTCGCAAAATCCGATGGATATGGATATGAGTATGATTTTTATTTTTTAATACCCAATAGGTAAGGGTACGGATATGGATACGACTTTTGAAGACATGTATGGATAAGGGTACGGCTCAACTTGCTTTGTGCCCTCCCCATTACCATCCGTAAAATTCTTAGATACAAACGTATGTATTTAACATGGTACATACCCTGGAATTGTGTAGTGAACGTGCGCTCAATATGTTGCTGTGTATCTTTTTTTTCCCCTGGCAGTAATGTATATTTTCTGTTCTATGGTGTGCCTTTTCCTTCTGACCGTGTACTCTTTGTTTCATGCAATGTATAATTTTTTATCTGTAGTATATTTTTTCTTATCTATAGTGTATGTTTTATTCTCTACAATGTATCTTTTTCTAATCAACTGGACTGAGAGAATTACAAAAATGCTTATTGAGTGGGAGAAATAAAATAGAGATTTAACCCAATGATATGATATATCTTATATACGTATGTATCTAAGATGATACATGGGCATATACCTTAGAATTATTGAGATATAGTCTCCCTTTGTACCTTAAGACTCTTTGTAATCCGTTTCATAGCTGCGCCTTCTCCTTTTGCTACAAGTTCAAGCTTCAAGGTGCCCAGACGTTTCTGCCCTTGTCTTGCTGCAACAACTCATATTTCATATACTCTCCGCACAACATATTCGAGCCCTCCT
>JACYFF010031958.1:10747328-10805714 GCA_017589665.1 Selenicereus undatus | reverse complement strand
GTTGGAGGATATTTTATTTGGGTCCCATTTTGCAGTTCAAGTTTCATTGATTATTAATTAAAGTTTCGTTGATTGATTAAATTTCAGGTGAATCGATATTAGGCCTCGATGATTATGATTGAGTATTAAATTATTTTTCACAATGTCACAAAAATTTAATGTTTAGCCATGAAAAAATATTTGGGCTCAAATTCATTAAGTTCGACCCAATTCATTTGGGCCCAATTTGCGGCCCGATTCATTTTGGGTTAAAATTTTAGCCCGAAAATTTTGATGTGATTAAATTCAGTTAATTACTATCATTTGTACCTAGTTTTAATTAACAAAAAAGATATTTTGGAAGGATAAAATTCAACCAAGCATCTTTGGAGTCATTCTAGCCAAACAAACATAGCAACACATACACACCCTCTCTCTCCTTTCACCCTCTTCATGGCAGCAGTTGTTGGCATCCCTTCATGGGTGTTTTCCGACCAGCCCTGGTGCTTTTCGACCCGCCCCAACATGCTAGTACCTCAAGCTATCATCCTCCATCATCAAAACCCCTAAACCCCATCTCCATCTCAACTTATTTGCAATCAAAGTGAGTAATCTTGAACTTTGATCTTGTTGGTTTTGATTTTTATTTTAGTTTTGATTCTTGTTTTGATGTTTGTGATCATTGACCATGATGTTTTGATAAGAAATATGAGTTATTTTGGTGTTGATCACGGTGAAGTTGAGCTTGAATCATGCTAGGATTTAGGGATGATCATGTTCATGCAAGCTTAAGTTAAAATCGTGTTTATGGATTGATTATGATGATTATTTTGCATTTGATTTTATAATATTTAGTTTTACTGATGATTATGATGATGTTTTTGGTGATTTGGAATGATTTCAAGCGAGGATTTATGTGAAAAAGGAAGAGAGAACTAAACCAGTGAGGGCTGGAAATTTTAAGAAAACAGGGCAGATTTTGACAATAAACTGGTAATGCACAACCCAACCAAAAATTATATTTTTTGTGGGTGGATATTTCAGTGTGCTAGCTTTCAAAGGGCTCTTGAATCGCCTTAATCCGAGATTTGTGGAAAACGTTATGGTCATTTTACCAAAATTGTGCAGATTCGACCAACAACTGACACACTTGTGTTTTAGCCCCATTTTGGGAACCCTATTGCTGGAATCACGCTTTGCGTTGCACATAAAAGTTTTTTGGGACTTCTTAATCTTTTCATGTTAGGGTCTTAGGTCTCCATTTGAGGTCTAGCGTGAAAGTTATGAATTTTTGAAGAATTTTTGAAGTGAACTTACCTGCTTTGGTGCAAATTGGACTGTTATTACAATTTTTGGATAGCATATACTTGGAGGAAAATTTAGAAAATTTTACTATGAATTTTCTATATTATTTTTAAATTTTCTATAAGATTTCATGAATTTTGGTTGAGTATTTTGAGTTTGGTGATTTTTGGAAGCATTTTGAGTAGTTGTGTGAAAAGCAATAATAAAGATTGAGTGAGATTGATAATGCATTCATTTTGTGTATTTGGGCCAAGTAAGGTCATTTAAGGGAAAAATAAATATTCATGGACTTTCATGGAGCTTTTAGCTTGATCAATAAGAAAGAAGAAGAAAAGTATACAATTTGAGAGCTTATTTATGAGCTTTGAGTTATTTATGGATTTTACAAAGAAAATACCGAGTTTGGTGAGCTTAATAGCTTCTTTTGAGTTCAATCATTCATTTGGGGTGGAATTCTATATCTAATGGTTTTATGAATAAAATATGAGAAGTGGGGAGAGTTGTGACTCAGAAACCATATTTATCAGACCAAGTTATTGCAGTTTATGCTATTTTAAACCAAGATATATCTCTCTTGGCCTCAAACCTTTATTACTTACTCAAGTCAAAATGCATCAAATGTATTTATCAAGCCAATCTAGTGTACCCGCTGTTATCTTGAATCAAACTATACATCAGCGAGTCTTAAACCCGTATCAGCAACCTATTACAAAAAGGCCACAACCACTCTCTCAATTGTCACCATTAAAGCATTTTCCTTTGCAATCTCATTTATCTCATTGTGAACTATTTTACTTTCGTTTACTTTATATCAGATTTAATTACTTTTATTAATTCAGTTTTGAAGCTATATTGAAATACCCATGTTATATATACCATTTAATTACTCAATATCTATTATGCATACTTTACTTACTCAATTATGCGAGTAAGGATCATTTACTGACTACACATGCCTACAATGACATTATGAAACAGAGTCGAGGCCTAGCTAGCGTTCCCTATTATGCATAAGTGTTATCAAGTCATAACATATTTATCAAGTCAGATGACATTTTTTAAAAACTCAAGGTACGTCAATTGCCTATATCTTCAGAAATTAGAACATGTTTATCAAGTTACAACTCCTAATGAGTTTATCAATGAATCAGTTTATACAATGATTTGTCATTTAACTTGTGACCCCGTCAGTTATCATCTATGGGGCGTCAGCCCTTCATTTACCTGCATGGCTTCAAGCCAACTCTTGATCGGATTGGCAGGTGTACACCTATGTATAGCTCATATCATTGCCAGGGATTCGCATCCAGACAATAATGAGCAATTCAGTTTCATATTAGTTTCATTTTTATTGCTATTGCTAACCAAATGAATTGTAAAAGCAGGTACATATCAACAGTTTTTCTATGTTCATTTTACAATAAAGGAATGTATGTACTGAGTTTTTGATTACATTTTCGAATTGTTTTCATGTTTTCCATTTAGGTGATGAAGTACCACATGTTTCTCCTCTTAGCAAGCCCTTTTCGAAGCTATCAGATGCTCACAGTGGATTTAGCATATCATGAATGTTGGGATCGACCTCATGGTCAACTTGGGTCTATGCTCAATATAATTGTGTAGTGTGAGTGGAGTTAGCAAATGGTATGATTAAGTCGATTATATTGAAGTTGAACTATTATGGACTTCGGTCTTGGAGTGTTTCAGTTTAATAGATATTGTGATTTGAACATGAGTTGCAAGATCAAACGAATTCAGTGAGTCTTATCCTTATCAGGAGGGTGGTAGTGTCTTCTATTATTAAGTCTTCTGCTGCAGTTTTCCGTAAATCATGTCATTAGCATTTTGGAGGCGCTACATAGTTGTTTAAGTAGCTCTGGGTATTGTGCATATTCCTTGGCAAATTCAAAAGTTGCCATTTGATATTCAAGCAATGCTTCCACTTTTCATGTATACCTCAATCAAACATATTTTTCATGAAGACAACGTGACAATTGACTGGATGGCGGAGCTTGGATGTTTGATTAGGTCTACAACCACCTTTTCTTTGTCCCCTTCCTAAGAATTCACTTGTGTCACTACTGATGATTACTTAGGCAGAATCCTCGAGGGAAAGACTATCTAATGTTTACTTGTATTTACCTTTCCCAAAAAAATGCAATTATAGTGGCTGTCATTATATGACAACCACCATAGTTAGATTAATCTCAACCATGTAATTGTTGTGTGTCGATCTTAACCATTTCTTTTATTTTTGTTTTTAAGGGATCAAAAGTAAATTGTAAAATTAGAAAAATATTTCTAAATATTGAGAAATGTAATTTCTATGAGGCTTGTTTGGTTTGTTTCCTTTCATCCACCCCCTTATTTTGGGGGGGGGGGGGCTGACCAAAGTTACTCAGAAAGAAAAAGAAATTAAACACCCAGCCTATGGTTACGTTCCATTGCACATTGAAGCCAAAACCGCCCCTCTCTAAGTTCTGACTGTATACTCCATTTTGCTTGCCAAACCCCAACCCTCCATGATTTTCGACGATGTACTCCCAGTTTCCAACATACTCCATTTTACCTCTCTCGAATCGTCTATAATGGGTGTCATTGTCGTTAAAAGAGAGCTAGTGGTGGCTGATTGGGATCAACGGGCCAAATAACTGATACTAGAGAAAGTATTCGTTAGCAAAAATTTGGTCAGACAGGTTGTCATTTCAATCAGAGGAGACACTAGTTGGGGGTAGTGGGGTTGGTTTCGGGGCTGAATGTTCATGATAGCCAATGCATGGCTGGAAAACTAGCCACTTTGCCTACAATAATGGAGTTCGAAGAAAACTGTAGTTGCGGGAAAGGTTGTCTTCTTTCTTTTTAATAAGTTTAATGACAGTTTAAGGGCATTCACAGCCTAGCGTGAAAAGCGGGAACGCGGGGCCCCACACTGCCACTTCTCATCATATGAGAGGAGAGAAGAAGGTGTGCCACGCAGGGGAGAACGGGCAGGCGTTTCTTCCCACGGGCCACCTTTTGGCTTTTTTTATTATTATTTTTCTTTTTTCTTTTTTTTTGAAGTAAGTATATAATTTTTAAATAATTTTAAAAATAGGTTGTGTGTTATAAGATGGGTCCATGACAAATATTTTTATTGAATGATTAAAAATTGAGTTCCATAGGCTGGATAAGTGATGGAATGCAATTTCCAAAATTATGAAACTTTTACTGACGTGGCAAGCTAGAGTTCAAAAAAGTAAAACTCTGGCTAGGAATGCTCTGATTCTCTATTGGGTGCTCAATTGGTACTAACAAACAATCCAATTTAGTTATTTTAAATGAAATTTTACAAATTTGTGTTTGATTTTTAAATCTATTTTTCAATCCAAATAAAATTAGAGAAAATGAACAGTGATTATTAAATCAAGGCACATGTACGATGTAAATTCACTCAATTTATGATTGTTGTCGTGGTTCTATTATAGCAGCAATCATTAACTTTTTGCATAACTGAGATGTGTTGAATTTAGTTAATGCAAGGAAGCTTAATCCAAGAAAAGGATGGGAGGATAATGAAGGTTAGTTAAAATTATGATGTTTCGATTAAAAAGAAGAGGGGATAGGAGGGCAAGAGATGAATGTTTTATTATTATTATTGTCACTTACCTTCCCCATTCCCGTCAATTTGGAGGGGCATAAAAATCCAGTTAATAGGGGTGAATAGAGATGAAAGGTTTCTCTTCTTTTTTCTTTTCTTTTCTTTTTTCCCCAAACAAGGGGAAGAGAGGTTAATTAATCTCATTTCCCTCCCCTTCCCCTAACTTCCCCTCTTGCAACCCCAATCTATTATTGATGGTGAAATGCCATGAGAGCCTGTGAGAGAGAGAAGGAGTAAGGAGGAGAGAGAGATGTATTTTTTGTTATTCAATGTTGTAAGGAAAATGAATACAACGATTGGATTTCTTATAATCAATGAAAGGGAATATATATTAAGGCTTTCCTGACATAACTAGCTTTCCTGATTTTATGCTAACAACCTTCTAACTAATTTTAGTTGACCTTTTCACTGTCATTATCCTCATCACCCCCCCCCCTCAAGCTGGAAGGGTGAGACACCATTCCAAACTTGCTTAAAATGATGTTTTGTTGAGGAGAAGGTAGAATCTTGGTGGGTATATCAACAAGCTGCTCATCAGTGGGCATATATGACAATCGTAGCAGGCCCTCAAGAACTTTATCTCTAGTGAAATGGCAGTCAATCTCTATGTGTTTTGTCCTTTCATGAAACATTGGATTTTTCCCTATGTGTATGGAAAATTGATTGTCATAATACAATGTCATAGGTTTAAGAGAAGTTGCTTCAAGTTCTTCTAATAATCTGACAACCCAGGTGACCTCTGAAGTTGCTTGAGACATGGCCCTATATTCAGCCTCTGAAGAAGATTTAGATACAGTGCCCTGCTTTTTCCTTTTCCAGCTTATAGGAGAATTCCCAAGCAGAACCAGGTAACCTGTAATAGATCTTCTTGTGGTAGAACATGCTGCCCAATTTGAGTCTAAGTATGTTTGGAGAATCAGTTTATCAGTGCCTCTAAGTAGAATTCCAGCACCAATAGTACCCTGAATGTATCTGAGTGTATGCTGGAGAGTGTTGACCCTATCCTTATGTAATGTAAGGTTTTGATGATAACAAACACAAATGTAATATATACTTGAGTGTGTTGATTGAACAAGTTCTAAATATTGAATATTTTGAAATTGCTTGGTTAACAATGCTTAAGAACAGATCTTAAGAACAGGTACTCAAGATCAGTTGGCTGGAAAGACTCTCCAGAACTTCAAAACAACCTTAAGAACAGCTCTTAGGAGTGTTTGGAGCAGCAAGTTAAGTTTCTACAAGATGTCTGGTTGATTCAACAAGAGTCTTTGTTTTGCTATGGTTTTTATTTTATTAGATTCTTGTTAATATGCCAATTAGAAAGTCTTGATTTAACATTCACCTTGAAATGGTTTTTTTCTTTGAAAATAATTTCAGAACACTGTCTCAGAACAGTTGTGAGAACAAGGTGTTTTCAAGCCAAAGCTGTGAAAAATGATTTTACACGATTCTCTCTCTGATTTTGGGCAGCATCTTTGAGACTTGCAAACAAGATTTTCTGTGGAATATTTTAACCCCAAACGGTTATCTTTAACTAAGGGGATTTGCAAGATCTTTTTGAAATAAAAAGAATATCTAATTTTTGGCAAGTGGATAAGTCTGTTAAGAAAATCATGGGCTAGTGGTTGAGTCCTTGTGGCTAAGAACTACCGCCTTACTCAAGCAGTTAAGAAATTTTTTTCCAACTCTCGTTACTCAACTACTTGCGGCTAAAGGACTCTATTTCCTTTAGGGATTTTGTTTTCCAAATCTGAAGAAAAAAAAATATATGAGAAGATAAATCGTCTTACCTTTCAAAGTTCTCTATAAAAGGTTGCTTTCTACAACTCATTGACACATCGGCTTTTCACAGCAACTTTCAAGAGTTTTATGAGCAAAATTTCTGGAGAGAAAACCGACCAAAGTGTGTGCAAAAATAAAGCTTTCAAAATTGGCATACTAGGAGCTTAATTGTACCTTACACTAGCTTATGAAAAGCATTCAAAAATAAGGTGTTCATCTTGTTCTCTCTTGTTTAAAAGTTAGTTGAGTGTGTCCAAATCAAGGGGACTATTGGACGTGGGGTAACTAGTCTTGGGGAAAACAGTTACATGTGTATTACAAGTTGTAACGGCGAAGGTTACTTTGTAACGTGTTTAGCCCGTATAGTGAAATTGTGTGAAAATCCTACAGGGGTAGGTCATGGTTTTTCGCCTCAGTTGGGCTAGAGGTGTTTCCATGTAAAAATCCTGTGTTCACCTTTTTCTTCTACTTATTTTCACTGCATTTCAGTTTCTGGGCATGTTACAAACAGCCTGTCCAAACAGGGCCTAAGCCTGTTCCCAGAAAACTGAGAAAATTTGGCAACACAATTCACCCTCCCTCTTGTGTTTGTGTACTCTCAAAACTAACAAGTGGTATCAGAGCAGGTTCTCATTAGAAAGATTAACATCTTGAGAGATCCTAAACATGAGTACACCCAATGGCATACTTGAGGGGCAATCGATAACTCGACTACCATACTTTAATGGTCAACATTATAGTTGGTGGAAGAATAGAATCGAAAACTACATTCAAGCTGAGGACTACGAGTTATGGATGCTTATCAAGAGTGGACCACTCATTCCCACAAAAGTGATTGAAGATGGAAGTAAAGTTCCCAAAAAGCCTGAAGAGTTTAATGCCGAAGACTTCAAGATAATGGAGAAAAACGCCAAAGCCAAAAAACTCTTGTATTTTGGTCTTGGACCAGATGAGTACACTCGCATTTATGAGTGCGAGTCAGCCAAGGACATATGGGACGCCCTTCAAGTAGCTCATGAAGGCACAAATCAAGTGAAGCAATCACGCATTGAGCTACTTATGAGAAAATACGAATTGTTTGAAATGGGTGATCGTGAAATGGTGATGGATATGTATACCCGTTTCACCCATATAACAAATGAGTTAAAATCATTAGGAAAGTCCTTCACCGTTGAAGAATTGGTGAGGAAGATCCTAAGGTTTTTACCTCATTCTTGGGAAGCCAAAGTCACGGCTATTCAAGAGGCCAAGGACTTGAAAAAGATTAACCTGGATGAGCTTATTGGCAATCTCCAAACCTATGAGCTTACGAGGAATTCTCAAGAAGAGACCAAGAAGGACCGAGGCATTGCTCTAAAGGTCTTAGAGGAGGACAGCTCGGACGTTGATGAGGAAGAAATGGCTATGATCACCCGAAAATTCAAGAAGTTTTTCAAGAAGGCCAAGGAAAATTCTAAAAAGAAAAACTACAGCAGGTCCAGGAACATTGATCGGGAACAGTTCTCTGGGTGTTTTAAATGTGGTAAACATGACCACATTGTGAAAAACTGTCCATTGCTGAAAGAGGAACAAGAGCCCGAACAGTTCAGGAAACAAGGCAGGAAACAGGGTGGAAACAGTTCTACTAGGCGTTTTTCAAAGGCAATGCTTGCAGCTTGGGGTGATTCTACCGAAGACGAGGAAGGGACTGAAGAAGAAGATGCTGCTGTAGCTCTTATGGCCAGAAGTGACTCTGACTCAGATGATGAGCCTCTGGACAGCTTAGCTCAACTTAAGGATAAGGTACGTGGTTTAAATAAAGCAAAACTTGAAGAGTTATTACTAACTTCGATGGATGAGTGTGATGCTATTAACTCTGAAAATTGCATGTTAAAGAATGCATGCTCTGAGTTAAAAGGGGATATTAGAAAATTAGAGCATGAAAACAAAATCCTTAAAGGTGAAAAAATTGAAATTGATATGAAGAACATTGTTTTGCATGAAGACCTCAATAAGTCCAAAGAGACCTTAAGTATGAAAGAAGAAGCTTTTGCTACTGACTTCACTAGGCTTGAAAATGAGTCCATTGAACTGAAACAGAAGGTTGAATCCCTGCTTATTGAGAACAGTAAATTGCTTGAAAAATTAAAACAAGTAGAATCAGACCTTACTGCAAACAGGCGCTGGAACAAGTCCTCACAGGCGCTGAATTGGCTGAACACTCACTTTAACCGAGGCAAAAAAGGATTAGGCTTTGTGACTAAGCGCACCGTTTACCCTGTTAATAGGAAATATGTGGGATTACCTGAAAATATTGTTTGTTTTCATTGTAGTAAAATGGGGTATTATCGGTATGCGTGTCTTGTAAGAAAGTATGCCATTGAAAGAAATATGATCTATGTAAAACAAATATGGGTTAGAAAATATGAGATTTGCATGTCTAAGGGAATGGGACCCAAGTGGATCTGGGTTCCCAAAACTAACCCCTAATTTGTTTTGCAGGCTAAAGTGAGAGGGAACAACCTAGCGAACAACCCAGCAAACAACCCAGGGAACAGCCAGCTGTGGTATGTTGACAGCGGGTGTTCAAGGCATATGACTGGTGAGAAATCTAACTTCCTCTCACTTATAGCCTCAGAAGGAGGGAGTGTGGCATTTGGTAACGGCAAGTCCGGGACAATTGTCGGATTAGGTAAGATAGGTGAGTCACTCTCCCATTCTATTGACAATGTATATCTTGTAGATGGATTAAAACATAATTTACTAAGTGTGTCCCAACTGTGTGTCCCAACTGTGTGACAAAGACAACCTAGTAGTGTTTTCTCCAACACGTTGCTTGGTTGTTAATATGAACACAGGAGATGTCGTGTTGAGGGGGAAGCGACACAAAAATGTTTATAAAGTGCGTATTTCTTCTCTTCCCCAAAATAATCTGACTTATTTAAGTGCTTTGAATGATGATGTTATGCTTTGGCACAAGAGACTAGGTCATGCAAGTCTCTCTCTTTTGAACAAATTGGTTTCCAAAGATCTAGTCGTCGGCTTACCTTCCATCAAATACAATGATGTCAAGGTATGTAACGCTTGTGCTAAGGGGAAACAAGTCAGAAATTCTTTTAAATTGAAAAATTGTGTTAGCACTACCCAACCTCTCTAAATGTTACATGTCGATTTGTGTGGTCCTATGAGGATCACAAGTAGAGGTGGGAAGAGGTATGTGCTTGTTGTAGTGGACGACTACTCTCGTTTCACTTGGACCTTGTTTTTGGCTTCTAAAGATGAAACATTTGAGAAATTTCTTGCATTTCTTAAAAAGATTGAAAAGAGAGTAGGACACTCATTGGTTTGCTTAAGGTCTGATCATGGTACAAAATTTAAAAATTCGAGCTTTATTGACTATTGTAATGAGCATGGTGTTGATCATAATTTTTCAGCTCCAAGAACACCCCAGCAGAACGGGGTGGTAGAGCGTAAAAATCATACTCTAGAAGACATGACTAGAACAATGCTCATTGATAGTGGTCTTCCTAGAAACTTTTGGGCAGAAGTTTTGAACACATCATGTTACATTATAAATAGATGCATGATTAGACCTATCCTTAACAAAACTCCTTATGAACTTCTCAAGGGTAGAAAACCCAATATTATGCATTTAAGAGTATTTGGTTGTAGATGTTTTGTGCATAATAATGGGAAGAATGCCTTAGGAAAGTTTGATCCAAGGAGTGATGAGACAATATTTCTTGGTTACTCCTCACACAGTAAGGCATACAAAGTGTTCAATAAGCGAACCTTGTATGTTGAGGAGAGTGTGCATGTGCTATTTGATGAAACTAACTCTCTAATTGAGAATGATGCACTATAAGATGATTACGAACTGGGTCTTGCTAGAAAAGATTTGTTGCTCACACATGAGAAAGGTAAGAATCCTGAGGATGGATCAGGGCCTGGAGTTGTTTCCTTGGAAGGTGGGCAAGGTCTGAACCAGACAGAGGGAAGCTCTACTGAACCTAGTTTGGATCAAAACCAGCCTAATTCTTCTCGAACAGGCCGGGAAACAGGCTCCAGAACAGGCTCAGGAACGGGCTCCAGAACAGGCTCGGAAACAGTTCCTGAACCTATTTCACCGAGTATTCCAGCAAGAATAGAAAACGTGTCTGTGGATCCATTTACTCCACGACCATGGAAGCAGCAAAGTTCGCACCATCTTGATTAAATTTTGTCTGACATTAATACAGGAGTGCAAACCAGATCCAGGCTTAAAAATTTCTGTGCTTTTTATGCTTTTCTCTCTAATATTGAGCCAAAAAATGTTAATGAAGCTCTTGCAGATTCAGACTGGGTCACGACAATGCAAGAGGAGCTTCATCAGTTTGAAAGGAACAAGGTGTGGCACCTTGTACCACGGCCAGAGGATAGATCAATCATTGGCACCAAGCGGGTGTTCCAGAACAAGAATGATGAGTTCGGAACAGTCACTAGGAACAAGACCCGGCTGGTGGTTCAAGGCTACAACCAAGAAGAGGGCATTGATTATGAGGAAACCTTTGCACTCGTTGCAAGGATTGAGGCTATCCGCATTTTGGTAGCCTTTGCAGCTCACATGGAAATAAAGTTATATCAGATGGATGTCAAAAGTGCATTCCTCAACGGATACCTTAAAGAAGAGGTGTATGTGATGCAACCCCCTGGTTTTGAAAATAAAGAATTTCCTAACCATGTTTTTAAACTTGACAAAGCGTTTTATGGTTTAAAACAAGCTCCTAGAGCTTGGTATGAACGCTTGTCAAACTTTTTATTGGAAAATAGTTTTAGAAGAGGCAAGGTTGATAATACCTTGTTTCTAAAATCTAAGGGGGAACATTTGTTGATTGTTCAAGTATATGTCGATGACATTATATTTGGTGCAACACACAATGATTTATGTGAAGAGTTTTCAAAAATGATGAGGAATGAGTTTGAAATGAGCATGATAGGTGAGCTTAAGTTTTTCTTAGGCTTGCAAATCAAACAAACTTCAAATGGCACCATGATCCATCAACAAAAATATGTCAAGGAATTACTTAAGCGATTTGGAACGGAATCGGCCAAGCCCATTGATACTCCCATTTCTCCTTCAACCAGGTTGGAAATGGATAATGAGAGTCCCTCGGTCGAGGACAAATATTATAGGGACATGATAGGGTCGCTTCTTTACCTAACTGCTAGTAGACCTGACATTGTTTTTAGTGTTGGCTTGTGTGCCCGTTTTCAGTCTAAGCCTAAAGAATCTCATTTAAAGGATGTTAAACGGATCTTTAGATATTTAAAACATACACCTGATTTGGCTTTATGGTATCCTAGAGGATGCAACTTTAACCTTGTTGGTTATGCTGATGCTGACTATGCAGGCTTTTTGGTTGATAGAAAAAGCACCTCAGGTATGGCTCATTTTCTTGAACCCTGTTTAGTATCTTGGGCAACCAAGAAACAACACTCAGTTGCCATGTCCACAGCAGAAGCTGAATATGTTGCAGCTACTTCTTGTTGTGCTCAAGTGCTGTGGATAAGGCAACAACTCAAAGACTTTTGTGTTAACACGGGATGCATTCCCATTTTTTGTGATAATATAAGTGCAATTAATATTTCTAAAAACCCATGTCAACATCAAAGGACTAAACATATTGACATTCGTCATCACTTTTTGAGAGACAATGTTGAAAAGGACTTGGTTTCAATGAATTATTGTGCCACTAATAAACAAATTGTTGATATTTTTACCAAGGCACTGAATAGAGAACAGTTTGAGAAAAACATACTGGAATTGGGTCTAATTAAAACAACTTGAGCATGCTCCATTAACCCCCAATGCTTGTCTAGTTAAAAGGTTTTTCAGGTCAAACATTTTGATTCATTGGATGCAGTCAACTTTTGTGTCAAAATTAGCACATGTGTGGATCACAACCTGCTGACAATCGTTGAGGTCTGATGATATTGCCCTTATTGTCCTATGTTACCGAACAACTGACCGCAAGAACAAGCACCAAGAACAGGTATGGCCACTGTTTGTCAAACGTGTACAAATCAGGCAGTTAATTCAGTTGTTGAGAATTTTTTTTCTTTCCCCGAAGCGTGCGCGGCTGGGAGACTTAATGCTCTTCGTTTTCGGTTGAAAGCCAATTGACTCTTTAGCTCCCTCGCCCACACACTTCATTCATCAGCCACCGAAAATCTCTCTCTCTCAAACCCAAAACCCTAAAAACCCAAGATTCTCCCCAGCTCCAAAAAGGTAAAGAAGACAGCACCTACCACTTCAAAATTGGCCCAATTTCTTTACAGAAGTGTGGTGCGGGGCAAAATTGTGAAAGTGCCATACTTTCAGGAACAGGGCCTGGATGTGTTCCTGGACAAGCTCAGGGCCCAGGGGTGGCTAAAACTATTTGCAAACACCTGTCTGGGGTATTCTGTCCCAGATTTGGCCGACTTTTATGCGAATTGCAATGTCACCAATGCTCTGATGACAAGTGAAGTTAATGGGAAGAAACTGAAATTCAATGCCAAAGATCTAGGTGCAATTTTGGGTGTTCCTGCTGAGGGTTTCGATGTGTATGTCCGGGCGGACAAGACTGTGCTTGGGACAGCTCGACTGCTGCAATTAACTCAAACACTAAGCCAGCAAACAAGGTTGAAAACCCCCCAGTCCGTCAAAAAAGGTGACATGACTTCTCTTCATCAATTGCTCTTTTGGTTCATTATTAAGAATATCATCCCTAGAGGTCAAGGCAACAATCTCGCGGATGCTATGGATCAATGTTTTATTGACCTTATGGATAGAGAAGAGCAAATTAATCTCCCAGCAATCATGATTCGCCATATCTTCAGGATTGCGAACACCTCAAGAGAACATGATCTGGGGTATGGTTTCTTGCTGACTCTTGTGTTTGAGCACTTTGGGATTTCTCTTCAGAAAAAAGTGGGGGTGGAGATGGTTGATGAAATAGGGAATAGCACTCTAATGGGGTGTGGGTTCAAATTGGTCAAAGGAGCCCACGTAGCTTCGGAACAGGCGTCTAGAACACCTTTTCCCCCTGTTCCTGGTTCTTCCTCCAGTGAGCCTTCTGTTGATGCCTTGCTACTGGATCAATCCCGGTTGAAGACCGAGCTCGCTGAAGTTAAAGCTGCTCTTGCTGAGGAGAAGGTTCTCAATGCCAAGCGCCATGAGGATCTAATATCGATTCCTTCCATCCTCACCGCCAAAATCTCTTCTCCTCCTCCCTGAATCAGCCTTACCCCCTGATCCCTTCCCTGTTCTGTCTTCCCTTATTTTTTCAACCTGTTCTCAACACTGTTCTAAACTGCTTGTCTTGCACGGTCTAATAAATTGTGGTTATCCTAATCTTGGTTGGTTATATTTTCATGATCTGCCTTGCTTGTTTCTTGTTGTTGTTTGTTTGTGCGTGACTCGGATGGCCAATATCATTACCGTACCATGTACTTGAGTGTATCGCTGGTTGTTTTTCCTCCATTACCCAAGTGGTGGTGATCACAAACACCCTGACTCTCTCTGTTTGATCTGACCATCCTTTTTCGATGATGTCCAAAGGGGGAAGATGGGCATGACCATGGTTGATTTAGTGTGACTTGGCTTAAGTTGACTTCTCAAAATTTTTCTCTTCTATGGCTTGACTGTTTTGGCACTAACCTGCTTTCGCCTTTTATGTCAATATAGTCATTTGGTTTGTCATCATCAAAAAGGGGGAAATTGTTGACCGTATCCTTATGTAATGTAAGGTTTTGATGATAACAAACACAAATGTAATATATACTTGAGTGTGTTGATTGAACAGGTTCCAAATATTGAATACTTTGAAATTGCTTGGTTAACAATGCTTAAGAACAGGTACTCAAGATCAGTTGGCTGGAAAGACTCTCCAGAACTTCAGAACAACCTTAAGAACAGCTCTTAGGAGTGTTTGGAGCAGCAAGCTAAGTTTTTACAAGATGTCTGGTTGATTCAACAAGAGTCTTTGTTTTGCTATGGTTTTTGTTTTATTAGATTCTTGTTAATATGTTAATTAGAAAGTCTTGATTTAAAATTCACTTTGAAATGGTTTTTCTCTTTGAAAATAATTTCAGAACACTGTCTCAGAACAGTTGTGAGAACAAGGTGTTTTCAAGCCAAAGCTGCGAAAAATGGTTTTACACGATTCTCTCTCTGATTTTGGGCAACATCTCCGAGACTTGCAAACAAGATTTTCTGTGGAGTATTTTAACCCCAAACGGTTATCTTTAACTAAGGGGATCTGCAAGATCTTTTTGAAATAAAAAGAATCTCTAATTTTTGGCAAGTCGATAAGTCTGTTGAGAAAATCATGGGCTAGTGGTTGAGTCCTTGTGGCTGAGAACTACCGCCTTACTCAAGCAGTTAAGGAATTTTTTTCCAACTCTCGTTACTCCACTACTTGCGGCTAAAGGACTCTATTTCCTTTAGGGATTTTGTTTTCCAAATCTGAAAAAAATATATATATATGAGAAGATAAATCGTCTTATCTTTCAAAGTTCTCCATAAAAGGTTGCTTTCTACAACTCATTGACACATCGGTTTTTCACAGCAACTTTCAAGAGTTTTATGAGCAAAATTTCTGGAGAGAAAACCGACCAAAGTGTGTGCAAAAATAAAGCTTTCAAAATTGGCATACTAGGAGCTTAATTGTACCTTACACTAGCTTATGAGAAGCATTCAAAAGTAAGGTGTTCATCTTGTTCTCTCTTGTTTAAAAGTTAGTTGAGTGTGTCCAAGTCAAGGGAACTATTGGATGTGGGGTAATTAGTCTTGGGGAAGACAGTTACGTGTGTGTTATAAGTTGTAACGGTGAAGGTTACTTTGTAACGTGTTTAGCCCGTATAGTGAAATTGTGTGAAAATCCTACAGGGGTAGGTTGTGGTTTTTCGCCTCAGTTGGGCTAGAGGTATTTCTACGTAAAAATCCTGTGTTCACCTTTTTCTTCTACTTATTTTCGCTGCATTTCAGTTTCTGAGCGTGTTACAAACAGCCTGTCCAAACAGGGCCTAAACTTGTCCACAAAAAACTGTGAAAATTTGGCAACACAATTCACCCCCCTCTTGTGTTTGTGTACTCTCAAAACTAACAGAGAGCCTTGAAATGGGATGTCCTGCGTTGTTGCATAAATTGGCTGAGTTTATGTGTTGTGTAGCTCAAATCTAGCCTTGTATGAGTTAGGAAATTAATCTTGCCTACTAGAGTTCTGTATAGGAGAGGATAAGGGAATAGTTCACCATCTTTAGGGCATAATTTGCAGTTTAAAGGTAAAGGTGTTGAAACTGTAGTGGAGGATAGAGGACCAAATTCTTTGAGTAGCTCAGTGGTGAACTTTTTCTGGGATAAAATAATACCTTTTGGAGTATGAGTAACCTCTAGGACAAGGAAATAATGAAGCTGGCCAAGATGTTTTATGTCAAATGTAGTGTCCAAATGCTGTCTGAGGTGAGTAATTTATGAGGGATTAGAACCTATGATCATGATGTCATCAACATACACTGTAACTATTGTGATTTCAGTTGAAGATTTGTTGAGAAACAAAGAGTAGTCATGTTTGGACTGTTGATATCCCAGAGAAAGAAGGGTTTGGCTGAGCTTGGAGAACCATTGTCTACTTGATTGTTTGAGGCCATATAACGATTTCCTTAATTTGCACACTTTATTGGAAGGATTGGGGATGCATATGGGAACTTCCATGTAGACTTCTTCATCCAAGTCCCCATGCAAGAAAGCATTATTCACATCTAGTTGAAAGAGAGGTCAATCTTTGGATGCTGGTAGTGCAACGATGCTCCTGATAGTTGTCATTTCACCACTGGAGAGAATACTTCTTGATAATCGACCCCATATTGCTGAGTAAATCCTCTAATAACCAACCTGGCCTTGAATCTTTCCAAAGTGCCATCAGACTTCAGTTTTACTTTGTAAACCCATTTACTACTTATATCTTTCTTTCTAGCATAAAGATCTACTAAATTCCAAGTATTGCTGTTATTCAGGGCTTCAATCTCTTTATTCATAGCTTGGACCCATTCAGGCTTCTTTGCTGCTTCTTTATAATTATTAGGCTTGGAATACTGTGATAACTGAGTATGAAAGGCATGAAATTCTGTAGAAAAATTGTCAATTTGAACCATTCCACCAAAGAAATCCTTTAAATGAGCAGGTTGCTTGTGTGTCCTTGTGGATTTTCTGAGTGGCTGATGAGGTGGGCAGGAAGTGTTCTGTGAATAAATGTTATGTTGATGTGTAAGTTCATGTGGATGTGAGGAAGTACTGTAACTGTTTGAAGGAAAGTCAGAATGAAGGGTGTCTGATACATCCTCTATTTGTGTGGTAGACTCAATGTTAGAAGAATCAGGATTATCAAGTGGCATGTCTGGTGTGTCAGGAATGTAATCTGATACAGTTGGTAAAGGGGTATTTGAGAAGTGAGGCAAAGAGTGGAAAGGAAATATATTGTCATGGAAAATCACATCTCGAGATATGATGATTTTCTTGGTTTTGAGACCAAAGAGTTTGTAAGCCTTTTGATTGAAAGGATAACCTATGAAAATGCAAGGATTGGCTGTGGGATGTAGTTTATCTCTATTTCTCTTTAGGGTGGCAGCATAGCACAGACAACCAAAAGACCTTAAATGAAGATAAGTAGGTATGATTTTGAACAGGACCTCAAAAGGGGTTTGATTATTAAGAACTGAAGAAGGCATTCTATTAATCAAATAAACTGCAGTTAAAAGTACTTCTCCCCAAAACTTGTTGGGGACATTGGACTGAAAAATTAAAGCTCTTACTACTTGTAGCAAATGTTGATATTTCCTTTCAACAATTCCATTATGTTGTGGGGTGTCTACACAAGTAGTTTGATGTGCAATGCCTTTGGTTTTGTAAAATTCTACGGCTGAGGAATCTTTAAATTCCAAGCCTGTATCTGTTCTAATGACCTTGACAGTAGCTCTATACTGTTTTTCAGTATATGTAACAAATGTTTTGACCAAAGGAAATGTAGAATTTTTTGTTGCCATTAAATGAACCCATGTAGCTCTAGATTTGTCATCCACAATTGACAAAAAATAAACAGCCCCATCATGAGTTTTGTATGGACAAGGACCCCATATATCAATGTGTAAAACCTCAAAACAACAATCAGATTTATTAATGCTCAAAGGAAATGGTTGTCTATGCAATTTAGCCATAGGACAAACTAGACAAACACCATGTTTGCTGTCAATACAAAAAGGTAGAGCAATATTCTTGAGCTTATCAAAAGGTAAATGTCCTAGTCTTTGATGCCAAAGTTCAGATTTAGATAGACAAGCAATAGAAATCTTCTTATTGTCTATACTGTGTTTTCCCAAATAGGCTTGTTGAGCTATAGTGTCCTTATGTAGCAGATAGAGTCCTTTATGTTCTTTACCAAGGAGGAGTTTCTTCTGTGTAGTGGGGGCCTGAAGCACACAAGAAGTTGGGGTAAAAATCAGGTTGGCTAAGAGTTGTTTGACTAACTTGCTGACATATAACAAATTGTATTGAAATGTAGGTATGTAGAGAACATTATGAAGTTCTATTTCACTTCTCAGGTACATAGAACCTGAATGTGTAATAGAAGCTATTTTTCCATTTGGCATAGTGATGAAACAAGGCATGACAAGCTTCTTAACATTGTCTAATAATGATAGATCATAAGTGACATGGTCACTAGCACCACTATCCACAATCTAGACACTACTATTTGCTGACTTAGTAAGAAAACAGAAGGTCTTACCTACAAAGAAACCTGCTACACCTCCACCTTCATTTGACTTGTCTGTATTAGAAGTGTGATGCTGTAAAAGTTGCATAAGTTGATTATATTGTTCTACGGTTAAAACTGGTGACTGGGAAGGATTGTTGTCTGCATCACTCTCTTTTTGAGCAATAGCTGCAATCCTTGTTCCTTTATAAAACTTGTGTCCAGGTGGGTACCCATGGAGCTTAAAACACCTTTGAGTTGAATGGCCTGATATCTTGCAGTGATCACATAAATAAGTTCTTCTCTCTTGGTAATTCTTATGTGGAAAGCTTTTCTGTCCCATTTTATAGCTTCCAAGATTGGATTGCTGATAACCAGAATTTGGTGCAGAGTTAAATCTTGATATCCCTTAACTATAAGACCTTTGTTGAGACTGGTTGTTCTTGAAATAATCCCTAGATGTGTAGCTATCAAAAGCAGCAGAGTTGCCATTAATAGAAGCTGTAGAAGACAGGGACCTTTGTTTCTCTTCTTGTAACACAATCTGATAAACTTGGTCAAGCCTTGGCAATGGTTTGATCATTAATATATTTCCTCTGACATTTCTATAACCCTCGTGTAGACCATCCAAGAACTGCATTAATTGTTGATCATGAATCATCTTCTTAGCAGCAATTAGACTTACACAAGAATCTCCGCTTGTAGTACAATAGGGCAATTTGATCATGCTATTATATGCATCCCAAAGCTTCTTGATTTGTATAAAATATTCAGTGATTGACAAATGTCCCTGAGAAATTACACATAATTCTCTTTGTATCTAAAACACGTTCGTGTCATCTCCTTCACCAAAACGTTACTCTAATTGAACCCAAACATCCCTAGCAGTAGCAGAAAAAAGTATGCTATGAGCTATATCTTTGATAACAGCATTCATGATCCAAGACAGCACCATCTTATCGCATCTTTTCCAGTGAGCTATTAGATTCACAGCAGTTGGTTTTACATAATGTCCCAAAACAAAACCTAGTTTATTCTTGGCTACCAAAGTTATTTCCATTGCCTTTTTCCAATGACTATAGTTATCTCCATTTAGGAGATCACTGACCAAAATATTATTAGGATTGTCTGATGGGAGAATGTATAGAAGGTGAGATGGCTCACTTAGGTTTCCAACATACATTGCATTCATATCAACTTCTTCATTCACAGCAGCCATGTTTAACAAGATTTAACCAAGAATGTTGAATAATCAACCAATATGTTCAAATTTCAACCAAGCATATAGAACAGTAACCAAACAATCAAGAAAGATCGTAATGATCTTGTTTCAGTATGTCCTTGAATGTCCAGAATTGAAAGAAAATTTTCTAATATTGAGCAAACTTCAAATCCCAAAGAGATATCACCTTGACTTTGTGGATTCCAAACAAGAATTGAATGATAAAAGAGAAGATGAATGTGAACTCCATCAAAAACAGATGAACATCACGTGGAATCAAACTTGCTAAAGCTCTAATACCATGTTATTGATGGTGAAATGCCATGAGAGCCTTTAAGAGAGAGAAGGAGTAATAAGGAGAGAGAGATGTATTTTCTGTTGTTCAATGTTGTAAGGAAAATGAATACAACGATTGGATTTCTTACACTTAATGAAACGGAATATATATTAAGGCTTTCCTGACATAACTAACTTTCCTGATTTTATGCTAACAACCTTCTAACTAATTTTAGTTGACCTTTTGACTTTCATTATCCTCATCACAATCCAAACATACTGTTAAACTGATACATTGCTTTATGGTACGTGTGGCTGAAAGAAGTTAATGATTAATTGCGGATTCAATTTAAACAAGTAAAAGTTAACTAATTTATAAGTTCATTGTATTAGTGTGTGATTAAAATAAACATAATTTAACATCATGATTAAAGAAACACATATTCATATTATGTACCAGTTTCTTTTGTCATCATTCTTTGAAATAGTTGTATTATGTTTTGTGTTATGTTATCTAATCGCAATGTAGACAATTTTCGTTTGTGTGTGTATGTATATAATTTTTATGTCTATGGTCATGGTTCACTAAGTCATCAACTTTACATTGATGTCATCATACATATGCATACAATTCACACAGTACACACACATATACACACAATTCATTGGATGTGATCATGGAAAATATCTTAAATCTTGTGAATCAATCTTAATTTTCTAAATCGGATTCAAATCAAACGAGCACAACACAACGTAACGCATTTTCATACTCTCATTTAAACCTATAATTTCAATGATAAAATTGAATGATCATAATCCACAACCAAAATAGTTAACCTGAAGTTAATCCAAAACTGAAAATGATCAAATCTTAACCAACCAAATCTGAACAACTTTTCTCAAACTTTTTTTCTTTGCAAAATAGGTAATCTGCAGTCAATCTAAGGGTGTGTTTGGTAGGGGGAAAAATAATTTTTTCGAAAAATGATTTTTTCATTTTACGCCGTTTGGTAAAACAAGGAGGGGAAAATCATTTTACCCCATTTGAAGGAAATTGTTTTCCCTTGAAAAAGTAGGAAAAGTGATTTTCCAAGCCAAATTTTCGTTGCCCGATTTTGTCTCTCGTTCTATTTTTTTTTAATTGTGCCTAGAACCACTCTATTTTCATTCTCATTTTGTCTCTCATTCTTCCCCTCTTCTTCATGTTCATCGATTATTTCCATCGTTAATCTCTGTAATTATTTCTTGAGTTCTCTGATCTTGTTACAGTTGCCATTTTGAAGAACTTCGCAATCTGAGACACTCATCGTCTCCCCGTTCGCCATTTTCTTTAATCTGGATTTAATATCACTCAAAGTCAACTGAGTAATCCTTGGGAGTAGTGAAAAAATTGAGATTCATTAATGTTGACTCTTTCTTTTGTTGGGTTTGTTACTGTGTATATTTTTTACTGATGTTTTGGGTTTGATTTTGAAGATGAGAGAGAAACAGAATTCATCGGTTGGGTCGGGTCAGAGTAGTGAACAGGGAAGGGGGTTGATGGTAAAACGAAATGAAGTGAGGATGGGGGGTTTATTCTATCAAATAGCAAAAAATGAAGTGGAAAGAAAATGATTCTTTATTCTACCAAACAGCTGAAAATGTAAGTAGGTAATCATTTTTCTTAGAAAAATATTTTTCATAGAAAATGATTTTCTGAAAAAATAATTTTCTTCCCTACCAAACACACCCTAAATTAAAAATGACCCGTCATGAAACCAAAATTGAAGCAACTCTGATTGACCTGAATTTAATCCAACCTTAAGTTGACCAGACCTGTGACCGAACCGAGAATATTTTCTACCAAAAAAAAAAAAAAAGGAGCCTAAAGTTTCAATGGCTCCCTTAAAAGCCAATCACAAACTTCCATTTTGCGGTCCCTTCAGTTTTAAAAGCTCCCTTATTAAAATCCCAAATCTAAAACCCCCAAGTCGATCGGCAAGGACAATTCTGCTGGTCCGAACTCTGAAAAGTCAAAATCTGCGTCTCTCTTTGATTCCTTCTTCAAATTCAATTCGCAGCGAAGAATCAGAGAGAGAGGATTCAATCAAGATGCATTCGTTTTGGTTCAGATTGAATGCACTCCTAACCCTATCAGTGACAGTACTGGGTATAATTTGCGCATTGGCTTCTTTCTCCGATAACTTCAATCACCCTTCTCCTTCCGCCATTATTGAGGTTTCTCTCTCCTCCATTTATTGCATTCAGTTTTTGGATTTTTGGGGTTTCCTCGTTTTCCCCAATCTGATTTGGGTGTCGTTGTTTTTTGCATTAGGTGTTGAAGATTCATAAGTTTCAGAAGCTCTCCAGTGGAAATGATGAGGTGATTCTGCTTCTTTCATCTCTTGTCTTTGTAATTCAGGACATTGTTTTGGGTTTCTTTTACTTGATTTAACTTCAGATTTTTGCCCTTTCTTTTATTTTTCTTGTCTTTCCCAATCTCTGAATTGGTATAATTTGACTGTTCATTACGATTGAATTGAGTTTAGGGTTTTGTGTAGACCCTGAATTTGGGCTTGAAGTCAACCAGAATTACTGGGGTTTTCTCATTTGCTTGTTTGACTGCAGCCTGCAAGTAAAACATTGATCAATCGTCGTGTGATTTGGTTGAACGAGGATGATCTTTACTGAAACTAATAATGGTGATTATATTGGACTGTAAAGTGATAAATCTTTGTCAGGCCAGTCACTCTTTGTCGTCCTTACACCCCATTCCCCCAAACCATCAAACAAAAAAAGGAAAAAAGGTTTCATATTTGTTGTTAACCTCCGGCCATGAACTTTACATTGTTTATACTTGGTCTATTTCTCTCGTGTGATCAATGACTTTAGGGTTGTAGCAAGCATTAGTAATCAAGGAATTTCTGTAAATCTCTAGAGTGATCTGAGCCAGACTGATCATCAGGTTTTGGGGACAACCATGGGTTACAGCCATAACATTACATGGTTCAATTCATATTAGGCAGCCAATCATGGTATTGCTATCATGAAGCTATTTGCTTACCATTGCGCAGTTGAAGCTGCTGCTGACCCCGATCCCTGAAACTCGAGTCTTCAGTTGCCATTCAAGACCGTCACACGTACATGATGCTACTTGAACTCTTCCTTTCACTTCAAGAACACATGTTGGGTGCTTGACACTACAACATGATTATCAACACTTGACATTACAATTCAGATAAAAAAACATACAAACTTTACAAAAAGGGGTTGAGTACAGAATCACGTCAAACAGTTATAGTTGAAATCAATTATCATAAATGGTTTGCGCACTCAATGCAAACAAAGTAATCAAATTTCATTCTCTGTTGTGATGTTATTTGAAATTTTCACTAGATACATGATAGCTTATGGCTTCATGAATCATGATGCAAAAAGTCAGATTGCTTAATGTCTATGTTTATTCAATTGACAAAGTTAATGGACTTCTACATTGGTGTAGTTTCTTTTGGTGAATAATACATTTGACATTGGCTTGTATTAGCACTTTGCTGCTTTGCTAGAGATGGGATGCGATTATGCTTGTAGATAATGATGTTCTTATTGGAATAGAGATAGTTTTAAGATTGAGATCTTGAAATTATAAAAATGCCATCACAATTTTGTTGGCATCCGTTTTAGTTGTTTTCCTATATGCTTCATTTAAGCTTTTCGGAAGTTTGCAGAAATAAGAGTGCTCTTAAAAAAAAATTTTAATTGCTATTTCTCTGTTTGATCAGCTAAGACTTGTGAATTATATGGTTTCTTGTTGATTCAGGTGAAGCTGACTTTGAATGTTACAGCAGATCTGCAGTCCTTGTTCACTTGGAACACAAAGCAGGTAGAGATCTCCTTTTCTGAACCCCTAGCTTGGCATTCTCTTGCTGCATTTTGCCTCCCACCCCAGACAATGGAGACCAGGGTTCAAATGACAGAAAATTTTGTGCATGAGTCTTCCCATGGGTGCCTTGTATTGTATCTCTGTTATTGGGAATGAGTAGTTTAGTCGCTTGTGATGTGGATATGTGAATGATTATGTTATGGGTGAGTATCCGAATTTTGTTTCCTTGGACAAAAGGGTCAAAAAAAGGGTCAAAACTCATCCGATAAAAAGAAATGGCTGGACAACTGTCTCCAATGCTTCAATTTTTAGAGCTTTTGAGCATATTAAGATGGTTAAGTCTTTGTCCCTTATTAAGATGGTTCATGTGGACTATATGAACTTATGCAGGTTTCTATTTGCTGTATTTATTCCAACTTTATCCTTCATTTGTAAGAAGGTTAAGTCTAAGATAGATTTGGTGTTTGGTTATTTCCTTGTTGAAAGAGGCCTTGGTGGTCTATGTGCAGATGTGTTCGCTATTGTTTGGGAACTCTTCATTGTTCTTAATTCTGTTTGTAATTCTATGAACACTTCCCAAGTAAGATGGAAACATGCGTACTTTTTGTACCTGGGATGCAATATCATGCTCAAGTGTACACTCAAACTCTATAAAACATGCTTCTATGGGTGAAGTTTGATTGCTTTAGAGTGTAGAGTTTATATTTTATTTTATGAATTAAACAAAGTCACTAATCAACATTAAACTATTGAGATATTTCAAGAATTAACCGAAGTCAGTATCTGACTCTTTGTGTCTTGGATCTACAGGTCTTTGTTTTTGTTGCTGCAGAGTATGAAACCCCTAAAAATGCATTTAATCAGGTACAGACTTTTGCTCCATGATATGTTTGTTTCGAATCTTCTTCTACAAGTTTGGTATTCAGCAAAGACAAAGTTCTAGGAAACTATTTAAGCTTAATGTAAGGACTGGTTCAAGTGGTTATTGAAAATTTATGTTGACATATTATGGTTGTCTCCCGTCTTCAGCTACCATGTGAGTGTGTGATTGAGACTTGACAGTGTGTCTGCGTATCGCATTTACCCTAGATGGCCTGTTGTGGACATCTAGTTTTACTACACGCACGAGAGTTTGTGTTTTACTTTGTAATTGTTGGGTTTACATAGTCTTGGGTTGCTAAGTTTCTGAAGCCCTGTTGTAGGGAAATCACCTTTAGTTTATCCTTTCTAATTTCTAGGGCTCTATATGTGGAGATTTGGCTACTTAGGGACTGTATAAGGTGTTTCAAAAATTTATTGAGTTTGAAAGCTATCTAGTACTTAAGTTTCTAGTAAGTGTGTTTGGGAAATTTGTTTGAATTCCTAACTCTAGCTATTACTTGTGATTTTTAATCTCCTCAGACTTTAGAGGGTTCCTTTTCTCTTGAAAAGTTTGTCAGCTCTCAGTCGTCCGGAGTTAAACTTGTGTTAGATGGCGTTATTTCCAATATTATATTTATGGCTAGGTGGATCCATTGCCAATGATGGGGTGAAGGCTATTTGGCATTTGGTATTGGAGGATCCTGTTATTTGCATCTTTTATAGTACTTGGTGCGTTTCTTGAAGCAGATGAGGTTATTTCCTATAGAACCCCTTTTGCAACAGTCATTTTTCGTTTACTTGTCCTGCAATGAAGAAAATGAACTGATGCTATGTGTAAGGTGTGTTTTTATGCTGTTCCAGTCATAGGACAAAATTGCAGCAACTCGCATTTTGCTCTAATAGCCATGAGATCACCCTTTCACAATTTGGTGGGTGCTGTGACAGTCATGTGCTGAATTGATTCCTTTTTGTTTTTTTAAAGCTAAACTTTCTGATGTTCCATGAACATATCTGGGAAGAATAGAAGCTGTTAGCAATGTTAAAAGATATATTTCTTCAACTGAATCCCTGAAATGACTGAGGTAGTCAGATGGCTGTGCCTGTACTGTAATTTTTATCTTCTGCTTTGAGGCAGTCTTGTATAATCATTGATCATTGGAACATCATAAGCCCCTAATATTATTAAAGGCAATACAGAATTACAGACTCTGATGCCTCGTGAACTTGTGAATTGTGATAGCCTAGTGAGCCCTTTTCTGTTTCTTTTGTGCTTTGTGGTCAATCGTCTGTTGTCAGCTATAGTCTTGCCATTAATAATTTGTTTAACTATGCTGTCACCAGATTTCACTATGGGATGCAATAATACCATCACAAGAGCACGCAAAATTTTCGATTCGGACCTCAAACAAGTACAAATTTATCGATCAGGTAAGCGTTCACCTGGAACTGATTTGACTCCTGATCTGCTAGCTCTGTCTGCTGCTTGAATGTTTCTGTCTCTTAGTTAGCCAGCTTGCGAATGGTCTTGATACGTGTGTTACTCAGATTTTGCTGGTCTCTGACCTGAGTAAATGTTTAGGCATCAGACTCATCCATTTTTTTATTAAAAAAAAATTCTGCATGAATTTGGTCTGTGCTAAAATGAAGTATCAAGTCACCATAATCAATTTGGAAAGTGCCTGATATCGTGGTGAAAGATTTTAGGTCCACGTAACAGAGCTCTATATTGAACATCTAATTTCATAGAAGCTTTTTTGTGCGCAAAATAGACTCCAACTTGCGATGTAGTAGTAATTGGCTGATACGCTTTGGATTGTTACGTTCATTTTCCAGGGTAGCAATTTGCTGGGGAAAGAGTTCAACTTAACCTTGCACTGGCATGTCATGCCCAAGACTGGAAAGATGTTTGCCGATAAGATAGTGAAGACAGGATACCGCTTCCCTGAGGAGTACAGATGATTTGTTTGAGTGTTTGTTTAAGTTGATAATGTATCTGGGTCAACACTCTACAGGTCAATTTTTGATGTTATTGAATACATTAGACAAGTTAAGACCGGCCAAGAGTGGATTCTGCTGATTACCTGAGAATCTTGGTATTCAAGGCTCTAGGGTTCTACTGTTGCATTCATAGATCACAGTGGATATTGACACATATAGCCAAGGTTGTTCTTTTAGACCTTTTCTTCCCCCTTTTCTAGGCCCTTTTTATCTTTTTCCAAATGATTGCAAACACATTATTGCTAAGTTGATGCATGGATGAATGCTACTGAGTACCGATTTCATGCATCTGTGTTGAATGCCCCAATCGAAGACGATACCAATTGAAGAACATTTCTTTAACATCTTCGAAAATGTGTATATTTCAGACAACTAAAATCGTGGCTTGTGTATTGTGTGCAATTATCCTGCCCCCAGTCCGAAGTTCCCAAGCAAATGGAATCCTGATGCTCCAATGCTTCTTCGATAAAACACGAATATGCGACATCATATTGACAATTAGATGTGACAACAGCTTTATTGCGTAGAGGTTGGATGGTATTCGAGTTGAACTAATTAGATTATATTTTTGAGTTAAATCAAGTCTAGTGCCCGTTATCTGTAACGAAAAATCTTGAATTGGATTAATTTGTGCCGTAACGGTTAGAACTTGGATCTATTTTTTGTCTTATGGCTAATAATGATGGCTCAGCTGCGTCATACCTGGTAATTGGGTGTTATCGGACAAAGCCTATATTATAGGCCTAAGATTATATACTTCAACAAGCCAAGTCAACGTCACATATTAAAAATTACTTATATGACAAATACACACTGAAAAAATATATATATGTGTTAAGTGAAAGTACACATTTCTAAGTATATGATGTACATTACCGTTAACAGAACCATTGAACGAATCAAAATCACGGGTCGAATTAATTTTTCAATTATCGAGCGAGACTTAAATTTGATTAATCAAATTGAAAAATCAATAAGCTTTGTAATGCTATTCAAATTTTAAAATTTTTGAACCTACACACACACATATAGAGAGAGAAAGAGAGATACACACTCTTTAGTATTTGCATCTCTATTTATTAAAGTTGAGTTATTGTTGACCGATCAAAAGGTAGAGCTCCCTCATAACAAATTTCTTCATTTACAAAATTTGAATATGATACCTTATTTAGAGAAAGTAAATCAGTTATCTATTTTCAACTAACAAATCTATTCATGGATGATAATATATATTTTGTGCAAAACATTCTTACATATTTAGCCTCAACTTAAATTAATATGCTTTATAACTTAAAATCACCAAATTTTTGATAATTATAATTAACTTTGACTTGCTAAGTAAATTAGGTTAACTGTATCCACAAAAGTTTATTATATGCATGATTTTATAAAATGTGAAAAATTATGAATAAAAGATAACTATACATGATTTTCAAGTTATAACATGCTTCTACTATTTAATCGTATTATTTTTTAATGTAAAATATAATAATAAAATTTTTAAAAAGAGCAATGTTTTGTAGCAAGATATTTATAATTTTACTTTATGTTTTTTCAGAGTTTAGCTAATCTTTATATAATAAATAGTAGAATGATGGTGTCTAAAAAACTTTCCCTCCCTAATTCCAAACATATGGTGCAATCCCGCCTAATTGTCACATTTTTAAATTTAAAATTTAAATTTAAATTAGAGATAATGATATATTTTTTTTAAAAATTCTAAAGCAGTTATAATCTTTATCAAAACAGTTCCTCTTACTCACGATTCTTCACACCTTCAACGCTTAAATCACAAACGACCCCCACGTCTCCTCCCCATCTTCCCCATTATCAACAATTTCTGTCTCTATCTCCATCTAAAAGTAACGGCCTAATATCCCCTTAGATAAAATCTTCGCTTCTCCTAGTCTTAGGTAACTACTACTTACAAACTTCTCCATTTTCGTAAAGAATCAACCTCTTGATTTATTCTTAAACTCATCCACAGTTGAGGTTCCCCTGTTATTCACAATCCATCGTATTGCAAAAGTCATAAAAGAATCAGAGAGATGAGGATAGATTGTGGGTGTCCACCATGATATCAATACGTTGAAATTCTCCATTGAACTATTGACCAGCTGGTTCTATAGGCACATTTAATTACCCTAACTCTTTTGATTTCTTACATTTCATTTTTGGGCAACTAATTGAATTTTTTTTTTAGTTGCATTTTAAACTCAAATTGTAAAAGTTTATTTGGTCAAATTTCGTGAGATGTAATCCAAAAAAAAAAAAAAAACTAGTCCTTTTCCATAACTAAAGTTTTTGCATTCTTTGTATGTTCCTTATTCCTTCTTTACCATTTTAAACTTCATTAATTTCTATTTATTTGCGTTTATTTTATTAGTGATTTATTTGCTTTACTTCTTTGTTTTCAACAGAAAACCAAATTGAATTATCCTGTTCTTCAGCTCATTCATCATAGTTTTAAAAATTTTAATATATATATTTGAAATCTTTGATTATGTTGGATTTGATATGAGTTGGGCTAACTTACATTAATTTAATTTGTGTAACACTAATTTCTCAATGTTATTAAAACTTCATGTTCATGGCTACGAGGAGAGCTATCATTTTACATTATTCTTTATCCAGCAAAGGAAAATAAGAAAAACATGATATGTTAAACTGCATTGAAAATATTTCTCTTTAACAATAATAGTTTAATATGTTGATAGTAAAATTTAAAAAAAAACTCCCCCCCCCCTCCAAAAAAGAACAACAAGAAATGATAGGATAATATTTACATGATTCTTTATCCAAGAAATTAAAAGGAAACAAGAAGAGCATGATATGATATATCGTGCACTGATAATATTATCCTCCTTGAGAATAAGAATTTAGTACATTGATAGTTTAAAAAAAAAACCAATTTTGTCCCTAACAAGAACACGAAATGAAGGCTAATTACATTATCATCTTCAATCAATGAAATTTTGAACTGGGATTGATTTATGTTGGGTCATTTTTTGTTTAAATTGACTTTTCGATCAATTAATACTTGATCCAATAAATTTGCCTTAAAAAATAAAGCAACTTCGGAGAAAAAAATTCATATGAATTTGGATTCATGTCCCAAATAAGTTAGCATATTGTTCATTCAAATGTGGGTTCGGATTATTCGAATTGAGTTTTAGATTTCGTATTTGAAGTGAATATTTTATTTCTTATTTCTTAAACTAAAAAAAGGGAATATATTTAAGTTGCTTATATATTGCAATAGAAGTTGTAAAGTCTTTTTTTTAATCAAATTTTCCATTCAAATGGAAAAAATATTTTCATTCTTTAAATAAATAATTCCTAACTTTTTCATCTGAAAAAAAAAAATTTCTATCTTTTAACTAATTTTTTCACTTTCTATGTATGCATGTATGTACGTATGTATGTATGTTTATATGTGTGTGTGTGTGTATGTACACACACAAACAGAGAGAGAGAATTTTATAAATATGTATGAAATATACATTGTTATTTGGATATGGTACTTATATGAAATGTCTTCATATTATGCATCCATATATTAATTTTTTTAATTTACTTTTACCATTTAAACACTCCGTGCATAAGCACAATTCAAAACTAGTTTTTCTAAATTTTAAAATCACATTAGCGAAACCGAAATTCAACCAGCCAATCCATTCAAAACCAACCATAAGGCTCCATATGGCGCATATACACAATGGCTTTTATTTAGGGAATTTTAGCAAATAGTGTTGTTTAAAATAACACATATCAATTAATACACTTTCTTACTCAAAAGTGTTTCTTCCGTCTGGAATAACTTTTGAAGGAATCATATCATGTTCACCCATAATGACTGCATTACCCTTAATGAAGTCTTAGTAATTGGGGGAAAAATTCAGCTAAACAAATAGTTGAGGTCTCTTAACATGCCAAAGAAGACTCCAAAAAGGACACTTACCTATTTCTGAACTCTTACAGTTCGGTAATGAGGAGGTTGAGGGAGGATGAGCACTGTGCATGTGGTGTGGTTGTTGAGTTGTGGATTACTTATTGTTTGCATTGTGCATAGGTGAGTGGGTTAATTGGTTATGTAATTTATGTTTGAATCTCATTTTTGAAATGGGGGATGTGGAAATTTGGGGGGGTTTGTACTATTGTTGTAGACGGATGGGATTGGTGTAAGATTAAGGTGTGAGTGTTGACATTGGAGATGTGAGGTTCGTTTAGTTGTGGTTAGTTACGGCTTGGATTGAATTGATGTTGGTAATTGTAGTGGTAATACGATTGTGTTGTTGAGTTAATGATGCACGTGCTCTGATGGAGTTTGTTTGATACGCATGTGCTCATTTGTGTTGGGTAACCTAGATATCTGTATTGAATAACTTGGGTTAACAATTGGACAAGTTGTGGTTGTAAATGTATTTTGGGGTTCAGCTTTGTAGTAGTGTTTGTAAAAGGCTTGTAATTGTTCTGGATATGTATAATATAGTTAGTCGGTGGTTGTATTAATATTGTCATTTCCAATGGCGAACCCGTAAATGCGTGTTGAATAATCTAGGATATAGTCATGGTTAACTCAGATATCTGCATCGAATAACCCGGATTAACCATTGGACGAGTTGTGGTTGCACATGTAATGTGGGGTTCTGCTTTGTAGTAATAGACGTGTTTTGTAGAATGCTTGTAATTGCTATGAATAGGTATAATATAGTTAGTCAATGATGATATTAATATCTTTATTTGCATTGGATAACCCATAAATGCGTATTGAATGGCCCAGGATATAGTAGTGGTTAACCAGGATATCTATATTAAATAATTCGGGTTAACCATTAGATGAGTTGTGGTTGTAAATGTAGTATGGGGTTCTGCTTTGTAGTAATAGATGTGTTTTGTAGAATGTTTATAATTACTGTAGACAGTTACAATATATTTTGTCGATGATGGTATTAATATCTTCATTTGCAGTGGGTAACTCGTAAATGCGTATTGAATAACCCAGGATAATTGTGAATGTGTAGTGTGTTGTGCTAGTATAATTGTGGCGTTAGTGTTGCATTTAATAGATGTGTTTGTTATAACCCAAGTTAGTGTTGTATGAGAAGCTAGAATCAGATTTGTTAGGGTGTGAAGGTGGTTTATATTTAGTATATGGAATTGGTTTTGACAAATATGTGTGCATTTGCAGGTAATTGTTAGTGTAAAGCATAATGGAAGGAAAAAATGCCGCTGCAGGAGGGGGTCGTGCTAGGGAGATAACTTTGTATATATGCTAGGGAGGTTTTTTAGAGGAAGGTGCAGGGGGGAAATTATGTTATAATGTGGGGAGGAAAGACTGCATATGGGTGAAGGTGACTGTTGGTGTTGCATGTCATGAGTGTTTAACTTGAGTTACAGAATTCCTATTTCTGGGATATTCACATTATGCAAGCAATTTACATACATATCATTTTTCCTCTGATATAAAATTGCATATTGTGGAATATTAGTACTTAGTAAAATCAACTCACGTATCTATTTAGTGTTCACCATGGGGGATACAATTTTCAGTTCAATATTTTGATAACACCATTCACATACCTATTCAGTGTTTACTATTGGATATACAATTGCAATTTATGGGATACATTATAGACATAATTTAGTCTTTATCCTAGGATATACAATTGCATCTTTTGAGATATTACTATTTAAAAAAATCAATTCACATAACTATTCAGTGTTTACCCTGGTGTATACAATTCCATCTATTGGAATTAGACATGGCAAAACTGACCCGAGACTCGAAACCCGAACCAAATAACCCGGATCCATACCCGACCCGACATCCGAAATATGCTCACCTGAAAGTGGACCCGAAACCCGAATTGACCCGACCCGAACCATACCTGAAACGAAATTTTAAACAAAGTTGTTTGTTTTGGCATGACAAGCGTATTTCACCAAAAATTAGTTGACCCGAAATCGACCCGACCCTAACCATACCCGACCCAAACCGAAACGACCCGAAATATCACTTAACCCGAACATGACCTGACCCGAACTTGACCCAACTCGTACCCGTACCGAATGACCAATTTGCCAGGTCTAATTGGAATACTACTACATAGGAAAATCAATTCTCATACCTATTTAGCATTTACCTTGGGACTTAACAATTGGCATTTATGTGCATTTGCAAACACAATTCACATACCTAGTTACTGTTTACTTTGGGATATACAATTGCAATTTCTAGGATATTCACATTTTAGAAACAATTCACATATACCTAACGAGTGTTTCGCCTGGGATATACAATTGTAATTTCCAGGAAACTCACATTATGTATACCAATTCACAACCACATTCTCACTATTTAACCCAGATTACACAATTGCAATTTTCGAGATATATAGGGCACCATAATTCACAAAAACTGTTTACTCTCCTCAAATCATAAATCTTGCCTAACTCTAGTTCAACAACACTACACTATAACAACCAACTAATTACACAAATTACACCATAGTTAACCTCTTACCTTCGCTATCTCACCCCCACTGACATTCATTCACTGTGTACCAGTACAACATAGGTTATCCACCACCCAATTTTGAGATACTGTAAGTACAATATCTATATTACTTTCAATCTACTAAATGCTTGTCTACCCCTCCCCTAAATGTCAACCTTTTCTACGGCAATTACAACCCATTCTCCCAAACCATCACATTTACAAACCAACAACACCGTACATCATTCACTCCAACATACACCACAATCTCTCTCCTCACCTACCATTCACCAATTAAAACTAAAACTCAACATCTTCTCTCACGTATTACAACCAATACAACAATCAACAAAATCACACACAATTGAATGAACGAAGTCCTTACTTTTGATATCTAAACACCCAATCAGACAAGCTCCATAGTGCCTCACCAATCCAGTAGCACCTATCCACAATTACGGCACATTTCTTGCTTCTCCTTCACTGTCAAAATCAATGGCTTCCACTACCTCGATGTCCTCTTCAACCATGCCCTCCGCCTCGATGCTTATATGGCGGTTTTTTCAGTTTCAATCTCTCTCACTTTTCAAAAGATATGAAAGAATTTGAAAAGGATCCGCTTTGGCATATTCATTTTCGTCTTGCAAAAAATATAAACCAATTTGAAAATCGGCAACTTTGATATGTTCATTTCCCTCTCCTGCCTCATGCTGACATGTCAAAAAGCATCAAGCTCGTTGGCAGACAAAAAATGTATCTTTGAGGCACGGAAGAGCAAGTACAATGGTGAGTCGATTTTTTGGCTCATCGATAGAGTCTACCACTACCACATCAATTCTCTCTCCAACTTTTTACCTCATAAGTCTCACCCTCTCCAATAGTTGGTTCACCAAATAAAATAATACTCATAGATCCATATCCTAATACACAACTACTTTTTTAAAACCAAAAAAAGAAAACAAAAAATCAATAAAACTACAAAAATACCAAACAAAAAAAGGACGGGGAAGACTCGCGGTCCGCAGCCACTTGCGGAGGCCCCCACCGTAAGCTTGTTGGTGCAATTGAGCAAGTTGAGATTTGGGTCTCCCGCCACTTTTCGTCGCCCGCGAGCAGGCGAGTGCCTTTGCTGATAAATGTTGTTTTAAAGAGCGCTATTTCGTAAATTTCCCTTCTCTTCTTCTTTGTTTTCTGGGGAAACCGAGTGAAACAGCTCTTCGTGAAATGGGAGGCGAGAGAATCAGTAAATGAGACACGGCGGCGCAGGGTTGTTCTTCTGGCGGTGGTTCTCGCGGCGGCGCAGCTACTTCAAGTTGGCTTCCGTCTTAACTTTAATTCTCCTGCAAGTTCACCGCTCATAGGTAAACCTCTACTGTTCGTTCTCTCAATTTAATTCCATGCATTGTTTTATTTTGAGGAGATTTGAAATTTAGGCTTGAGTTCAGTAAAGTTTATATGCTTCAATTTCTGGGTTCATGATTTTGCAATGGGAGAGCTTGAGTCTCAATTTTTGGCTTTACTTTTTTGAGTTTTTTATACTCGTCAAGTGTCAGTAAAGCTCTGTTTGGATGCTTATGTAATTGTTTGAATAAGTGAGTTTTAAGTTGCTGCATAAAGTTCTTTGTTTAGACTAAGTGTTGTTCTTTTGCTTTAATTTTAATTCTATTCAGTGAAGTTTATAGGTGGTTAGTGTTTTAAGTTTATGCTTGATAGGTAAAGCCTCTCTTTAATTTATATTTTTTGGTTGGGTTTGGTAAATTTGGTTAGTTGCCATGGAACAGTCTATGGGATTGAGATCGGGATCCACGTCTACACCAACTGTTAAATCTGATGATCCTGCTTGGGCTCATCGCCAATTAGTTCCAGGGAAAAGGAGCAATGCCAGCTGCCTTTATTGTAAAAAGCATATAGCGGGGGCTGGAATTACTCGACTGAAAGAACATTTGGCAGGGGTTAAGGGAAATGCGGCAGCTTGTACCAGGGCACCTGAAGAAGTAAAACGGCAAATGAAACAACTATTGACTGAGTGGAAAAGCAATCAAGCAAGGAAGACGCCTATGAAATGCAAAACTGGCAATACTTGTGGTAGTTACTCTCTAGAGGAGAAGGAAGATGTGAGGATGCAAACCCCACATTTTTCAAGTCCTAGTGTGGAGACATCTACATGTAAAGACCCTTCTTCAAATGAAAGTGCTAAGAAGAGGAAAATGCAAGACTTTTTCACTCCAAGGAGAACCCCAGTGGCTTAGCCTTCCATTAAGAGTGCAATGGCAGCAAAAGAAAAAGTACATCAAGCTCATTTATCTGTTGCTAGGTGGTGGTATGATGCTAATATATCCTTTAGTGCGGCATAATCAAAATATTATCAACCAATGTGGGATGCCGTAACTTCTATAGGGCTTGGATATAGAGTACCTACTCTATATGAGTTAAGGGGGTTTTCTTGAACAATCTTGTTCAAGAGATTGAGTGTTACCTTACTGACATCAAAACTTCGTGGGCTACATACGTTTGTTCTATCATGGCTGATGGTTGGACTAATAAAAAACAACCACCCATGATCAATTTTCTCGTACATTGCCCTAAAGGGACTGTGTACCTAAAGTCTATTGATACTTCTGAGCTTACAAAGGACACCAATACTCTGTTTGAGATATTTGATGAAGTTGTAAGGGTTGTGGGGTCTGACAATGTTGTTCAATTCATAACTGACAATGATCCCACATATAAAACTGCTGGAGAAAAGCTCATGGAGAAGTATAATACTTGCTTTTGGACTCCTTGTGCAGCTCATTGCATTGATCTTATGTTAGAATCTTTCTCTAAGCCTGACAATTTTCCCACCATTGATGCCACCATACAAAAAGCTAGATAAATCACCAAATTCATTTACAACCATGGTTGGGTGCTGCATTAATGAGGAGGGACTTCACTAATGGTAGAGATATATGTCGGCCTGGAGTTACAAGGTTCGATATTCACTTCCTTAGTCTTTGTTAAGCGAATTAGGGTTTTTAGGACGTACCTAAACTGCGGAAGCGAACTGATCCTTTTGACGCCTTTTGCTCCACGATCTGAACCCGGTGGCTACTAGAGTCCCGGATGTGTGACCACGACCCAAAACCCGACCAAGTGACACACACTCACGTTTTTGATTAAGAGAAGTGGGAATTCGGAGTAGTCTTCAATGCTTGATGATGTTCAAGAAGGAGCTTAGAAAAATGTTTACCTGTGATGAGTGGGTTAATTCTCAATATGCAAAAACTAGAGTGGGAAAGGTGGCGCAATCTATTATCTTGGAGGATAGAGACTTTTGGTCTGTTTGCCAACATATTGTCAAAGTTAGTGAACCTTTGATGAAGGTTCTTTGTCTTGTGGATGGTGAAGAAAAACCTACGATGGGATATTTGTATGAAGGCATGGATAATGCAAAAGAGACCATCAAATCGAGGTTGAAAAATAGTTTATCTCAATATTTGCCATATATTCAGGTTATTGAGCAAAGATGGGCTAACCAACTTCTTAGTCCACTACATGCTGCAGGGTGTATGCTCATTCAGGTATTTTCTTTAGGCCAGCGTTTGCCGAGAAAAGAGTGGTGACAAGGGGCTCCATGACTGTTGTTACAAGATTGGTTCCTGATATTGGTGTGCAAGATTGGTTTCTTTAGTCCACTACATGCTGCGGGGTGTATGCTCAATCCAGGTATTTTCTTTAGGCCAGCGTTTACCGAGAAAAGAGTGGTGACAAGGGGTTTCATGACTGTTGTTGCAAGATTGGTTCCTGATATTGGTGTGCAAGAGAAGATTAGTGAGCAGCTTGAGTCATACAAGAATGCAACTGGTGCATTCGGAATGACTTTAGCCATTTGCCAACGCGAAAGACTTAATCCAGGTAAAAGCTAATCATTTATTACAATTTAAATTACTTTTGTTCTAAATTATTCAAATCTGAAATGTTATTAATTATGAGGTCATCCATGGTTGCATGGTGGGAACAATTTGGCTATGATTGTCCCGATTTGCAAAAGTTTGCGGTGCGAATTCTAAGTCAATGCACGAGTGCAACGGGATGTAAAAGAAATTGGACCACTTTTGAGTTCATTCATTCTAAGAAGAGAAATAGGTTGGAGTATCAAAGATTGGTTGATTATGAATTGGTATGCTACAATCTCAAGCTTAGAGAAAGGTAGTTCTTATTTTTTTGTTATTTCTTTCAGTTTTACTTTTTGAGTACTTGAGCATATGTGATGAGTTGTGAAAGTTTGGTGAATGTATTTTCTCATGATCTTTTTAGGAACATCCAAAGAGGAAGACAAGCATTGGATCCTATCAGCATTGAGCATATTGATCTTATGGAGGATTGGATATCAGAAGAACCTTCACTTCTTGAGAAAGATGATTTTGACAAGGACTGGGAATCTATTGACTACTCTTTTGAAAAATTTGCAGACATTAGCATTCAAGATGATGTTGAAGTTGTTTTCAATGAAGAAGATGATATTCAGATACCTAAACGTGAGAGTCAATGGGAATAGGTTAGACATCAACAGCATGCAATGTTCTTGCTCTTTTAGATGATGAGAATCCTTAAGTTCAATGTTTTATGTTTTAAAGTCTATTATGTCTTGTAGTGGCTTTATAGGTACTTTATAGACTTTACTATTTCATGGAACGTACTGAACAATTGGGGCACAACTTCAGAGCTTTTTGGTTCAGAGTGAATGCCCTGCTAACTTTGTCAGTGAAGAAACTGTGGGTAATTTGTGCCTTTATCTTCTTTTTCCATCAGTTTGAAGTCCACTTTTCCTTCTGCCACCATTGATGTCTTTTTCTTGTCTCTCTTCTCCCCCTCTTTCTGTTATATTTGTAGGGCCATCTGATCCATGTTTCTTCGCTTGTTGCATTAGGTATTGAACATTCATTAAATTTCAGAGGCTCTCCAGTGGAAATGATGAGGTGATTCTGGATCCTTAATCTCTGTTTTCATGAATTCTGAAATCATTCTGTGTTTCCCTTGCTTGATTCAACTTCAGATTTTGCTTTTATTTTAGTTTCTCACTATTTGGGCCCCCGGCCACTTTTCAATCCCCGAAATTGACCGAGTGCTGCAGCTAAAATAATAAGATGCATTGTGCTTCAATAGTTCTTGCTGAAGTGAAGTGAACGTGGCGTCTGTCCCTATAGCTAAATTTGTCTGCTTAAACTACAGTTCAACTGAGTTTAGTGCCTTCATTTAGCCCTTGAGTTTGGAGCTTTGGAAGTCGATCAAAATTACAAGGGTATTCTAATTTCCTTCTTTGTTTAGCTGTGAGTAAGATTTTAATCAATCATCATGTCATGACATTTGTTCAATGAAAACAATCTTATTAAAAGTCTGAAACTAAACAATGGTGATTAATGACTATCTTGGATTATGAGAAAGAAATTCCCATAATCTTTGTTAGGCTTCTTACTCCCTCTTGTCTAATCCCCCCTCCCTTCCCCCCCCCCCCCCAAAAAAAAACACACAAATAGGGGGGGAGGGACCCAATCCCTAAAATTCAAGTTTTCAGCTGGAATTCAAAACTTTGTTGCATGCACAGTGGTAGCTTATGGCATTATGCTACCTTGAGACTCCTCATTTCCCTTCAAGATCAAGTACCCCTGCTTTATACTTGACAACATATGAATATTGACACTTGATGCTTCATTTTAGACAAAAGAACATGCAGCCTTTTTTATGGCAGGGGGTGACAACAAACTCATGTCAAACATCTGTGGCTAAATCTAGTTAACATATGTGGTCAATATACTGAATGCAAGAAATAATCAAACTTCATTGTCTTTACCTTTAACTGAAAAGATGCCATTGTAACCTTTTTTTCTTTTTTTTTTTGAAAATTTTGACAGGTAGATCACATTTGGTTTCTTCATGATGCTCGAGTTCAGATTACATATCATTATATTTTTATTCAACTGATATGAATAGTGGACTTTTATGCTTGTGTCGTTTCCTTTAGTTGATATTGCAACACAAAAGGTGGTTTATATTAATACTTTGCCGCAGATGTGGTGGGGTTATCTTTTTAGATAATGATGTTTCTGCTAGAAGAGGGAATATTATTCAGCTTTAGATTGTGAAATTATAAGATTGACACTTCAATTCCTAGCGGAATCTGTTTCAATGGTTTCCCTCTGTATTTCATTAACCTTTGTGAAGTTTGCGCAAAATAAATGTGCTCTTAGAGTTCTCTTTTAAGTGCTATTTCTCTTTGTCATATGCTTAGATTTCAATCATGTGCTTTCTTCTTTGAGCTTGACTTTGAATGTTGCAGCAACTATTCAGCTCTTGTTCACTTGGAACGCAAACCAGGCAGAATGATTCTTTTTTGAACTCCTCGCTTTGGGATCTCTCTTTTCCATATTTGTGTTGAAATGTCTCTGCCGTTGGTGGTGACGGTATGTGTGTTCCCCCCACCCCCGTTTTTTTTTTGGGTGGTGGATTGTGTTTCTGGGTGGTCTGAATGCCTCTGATAGAAGGGATTTCACGCAATTGGTTTTCACTGGTATGTGTCCCTCCCCAGGCAGGCAGTTTAACTGGTTTGGTGCTCACAACTCTGTTATCTTCAACAAGGAAGACCAGGGTAGAGGTGTGAAAAACTTGTGCTTGCGTTGCCCTTTTCTCAAGGTGGAAAGAATGTCTTGCATTTCTGTTTATCAGGAAGAGGTAATTTAGGTGGCCTTGTTGTGGATGCATGAACTGCTCAGTTGTGTCTAAGGATCTGAATTTTGTTCCTTAGAGGAAATGGCGAAGGGATCAAAACTCAGCCAATGATAAGAAATTGTTAGACAACCATTTCCAACATGTTGATTATCAAAGTTTTGGTGCAGAAAAAGTTTTGTTTCCTATTTGCGTGGTTCGTGTGGACTATGCAGGTCTTTATATGCTTTATTATTCTGAATTTATCCTTCACTTGTCAGCAGCTTGAAATACATCTGATCATCTGAGGAGTTGATTGGGTGTATGGTTATCTCCTTAGTGAAAGAGGCCTCAAAGGTCTATGTTGAGATGTGTTTAATCTTGTTTGGGAAGTCACTAGCTCACCCTCTGCACTCTTCTGAATTCTGTTTGTAGAAGTCCTTGGGCCCTTGGCCCTTTCTATGGGAAAAGGGTACTGAGTAGTGTTTGTGCTCAGGAAGCCATATCATTGCTCAGTACTTTGTGAAATATGCTTCTCTGTTTGTATTTTATTTTGATGAGTTGAACTCTGAGGCATTCTTGGGAATCTGCTAGAGTCTTTATCTGACTCTTCTGTATCTTGCCTCTACAGGTTTTTGTGTCTGTTGCTGCAGAGCACAAAAGCCGTAAAAATGCACTTAATCACGTACACACTTTTAGCACACAATATGTTTGTTTCGTCTGCTGTTGATTAAAGTCCTGAAGTTACCATTTTCTCCTGTTCAGCAAGGACAAATTCTACAGGACTACTTAGAGTTGAATATTGGAATTGGTTGTCGAAAATTCTGTGTTGACATATTACAACTGTGACCAGTTTTCTGCTACTTTCATAACTGTCTGTGGTGCGTGTATATGTTGTATTTGTGTGTGTCGTATCTGTTTGATGTGCTTGCTGCCTTACTCTAGATGGCCTCTGTGTGCGTTCTTATCTGTCCAGGGCCTTATTTTTGAACCAGCTTGTCCTTGGAGAATCACCTTTTAGTTTATCATCTTTTTTTTTCCCCCCTAGGACTCGGGATGCCTAGAAGTGGCTGCTTTGGGACTTTATAAAGTCCTGTGACAAATTGATGCTTAACATTGAAAGCTATTTAGCTGTCCAATTTTTAGTAGGTCTAATTTAGGAAGCCGTCTAGCGATTAACAGTGATCCCTACTATCTTCAGACTTCATGGGGTCCTTTTTTCTTAAAAAGAGCTGTGCGATCATCTTTTTGGAATTGAATGTTTGGTTTTCTTGAAACTTGCTGTGAGAGCTTCCTTTTCTTTACATCCTTTATAGTTGGTCAGAGCGGATGAGCATATTTCCTATAACAACCCTTGTACAACGGGTATCTTTTTTTCCTTGACATCTCAAAGAAGTACAATGTTACCGACCAGTTAAGCATTCAACCATTTACCAAGGACCTGATTTAACTTATTGTCTTCTTTCTCTGGCTGCTCCCTGATTAGTAACAGCTTTGCATTCAACTACTACTGTTATCTCGTATTTCTTCAATTTTTATGGAAGTTGAAGGCTAATTTTAGCAAATTAGTCAAACGGCTACTTCCCCCATTTTTAGGGATGTGTAGCCTAAAAATGGGGGGTGGTAGCTTGGGGTGAAATACCCTAATCTCAGTGATTAGGTTGGCATAAGAAATAAACAAAAACCTGTGTGGCTTTTTTTCAAGCTCTCTCACACTCTCTCAGTTTTCCAAAAACGCATTACCGTCTGAGTATTTTCGGGTTTGTGACGTGGTTTCACCGGGATTCTAGTAGCCGCCGGATTTCATCAGTTCGTGGTTCAAAAGGCAATTGGGAATTCACACGCTTCAAGAGGTTAGTCCTTATGCAATTGAATCTAACAGTGGTATCAGAGCCTACCTAATTGTTTTTGTTCCCGAATGATATAATAGCATGATTTTACGTGTTGAAATTATGTTCAAGAGACCCCCCGTTTGTCAATCTGAATCATGTTCACCCCTTCCCCACGCCCCTCGAACTCCCCTGTTTTTTTGCTGCCTCGGCCCCCCACCCTGCCCAGCCACGATCCCAGCCAATGCTACCAGATTAGAATAATAATAAAAAAAAGGGGAAAAGGTAGAGTTGAATACCATCAGCCGCCGCCAAAACCCCGAGGAAGGGTGGCGCGTGTGCGACACGCGCCGCCGAGAGGCCATCAGTTTGTCTCTTTCTTCCTCGACCCGACCTCCAAACGCCCCGGTCTGCAACCTCGCACAAACCGAACCCTCAAAAACCCAACGTAGGGCGGCGCGTGTGACCCACGCGCCGCCGCCTAGGTGGCGCGTCCCGAGAGTGGGTGGTACCGGGGAGATCGTCGTCGCCCGATCTATGTGATGGCGACGGTGGTTCTTCCATAAGGTTGTTGAAAACCGAGATCGAGAGCGGTTTAGAGGCCGGTGGGGGGCGGCGGTTCATCATTTGGGTGGCGTTTTTTTTGGGACAGTGGTTCAACCAGAAATGAAAACCCGAGTGAGAGGGGCAGAGTGGGGTGGTCAGGACAGAGCTTAGTACTCTGCTCCCATGGCTGCCATGGAAGGTAGCAAGAGAGAGAAGAAGGCAACTGAACTCGAAAAGGGGACCGAGAAGCCTGATTGAGAAGAGAGAGAGAGGCAGCGGTTTGGGGGGGGGGTCTCGGGAGTGGAGTGACCGAAAAAAAAGGGGGAGGGTTGGTTTAAAGAAAAGGGGGCTTAGTTTTTGTAATGGGGGGCGTATGTTTTTTTTGTTTTTGGCCCCTCAATAAAAAAAAAAAAACAAATTTTTTTTTTTGATTATGTATCATACTTTGTGTTAATCTTATTTTGATTATGTATCATTCCTTTTATAATAAAAAAAAAAAAACTGCTTTATGTTTAATTTATTTATTGTTTAGTATTTAGAATTAGGTGATTGTGAATTTGTTTTACAATTATCATGAATGTGTTTATGAGATGAGCATGTGTTTAGATATGTTTAATAACACATGATATGGAACTTATAAATTCGTTTTATGAATTATTAAGTAAATTTGTTTTACTTAGTTTTTTTTTGACATTTTTTTTGATGTTAAAATGATTTATGTTAATTTGTTTGACGTAATATGTGAGTCAATTTGTTATGATTATGTATTATGCGATTATTCAATTTTATTTTTGTTTCGAACATGCCAATTAAATCAATTTACATATATGAATGAGTTTCATGTCATAATTAATTCAATTATTAGTTAATTTTATGTTTATTAATTGGCATGTGAAGCAACAATATACGCTGTGTGTGTTGGATTAATAAGAGATCAGTTCTTCTTTATTCTTAAGCTTAAATTAAATATGTTTTATATTATGCTTATTTTTGACGTCTTAGTGATGTTTAGATTTTGAATGTTAATATGTTTAACGTTGTATCCATAAGAATATGTTTATTGTGGATTAATAATAATCAAATTTTTTTTCTCAAATTCTTAATTCATATAGTATGTGATGATTATGAGCTTAGCGAAATTTTCGAACATATAAACATGAATGATAGTTTTTGAGATTATTTTTGATTATATGTATGATATGCCTGAAACGTCCATTTTTCCCTTCTTACTTGTAGATATGGCTTCGAACACCTCTATGATTTTTGACTTGTCCACCAGTAACAAGTTGGATGGGTCCAACTATGATATGTGGCACAGGAAGATTGAGTTTCTCCTGGAAGAACGTGATGTGCTAGAGCACATAACGTTCATTATGCCACCCCCTGCGACAACGGACAATGACGGTAAAGATATCACCGCCACTGAGGAATACAAGGCACGCTTGGTTGAGTACCAAGCGTGGTGTAAAAAGGATCGTAAGGCACGCTATACTATGTTGTATTGCATGCACGACGATCTAATCGGCGAGTTCGAGGTTTTTCCCACAGCTAAAGAGATGTGGGATAACATTCGAATCCGATATGGTCAGACTTCGGAAATGAGGCTACAAGCAATGCATCTTAAGTGGATGTCTTATGTGATAGACTCTACCCGAAGCGTAGCTGAACATATCAGGACTATGCAGTCCATGATTCGAGACCTCAGAGCTGGCGGGATAGACCTTTCGGAGAAAGACCAAAGAAACAATCTATTGCGTGCACTAAACCAAGGCGATCCTAAGTGGAAACCATTTCTCACTCTAATGGTGCATAGTACTCACATCAAAACTTTTGGTGAGATTGCTAAGCACCTAGAGTTAGAGGATGAGCGCCTGAGGGCAATGGCTCCACCTCCCTCAGCATTTGTTGCCAGAGTAGATAGGCCGAAAGTAAACAAGTTCAAGCGAGGGAAGAAAAATGTTCGTCCCTCACAAAAACTTGGCCCTAGAGGTGGGATTGCTAAGAAGCAATCGAAGCCTAAGGGTAAGGTGGAGAAGAACATGGCACGTGTGACGTGCTATGCCTGCAGGAAGAAGGGCCACTTTGCTCGGGATTGTCCCGAGCCTCAGGCCAAGGTACCTTCTTCAATCCCTACTAGTGATTTGTTTGTTTGTTCCCATGCATTTGTTGCTAAATCTTTTCCTAACTGGATTATAGATTCGGGAGCAAGCAAACACGTAGTTCGAGACCAGGAGGGGTTTGTGTCTTTCTATCCTTACTCGGTGGGGACACAAACTGTGACACTTGGTAATGGGACTGCAGAGGACGTTCTGGGTGTCGGAACGTACAAGCTCAAGTTACGTGGAGGAAATTCGTTGCTACTCCACGATGCCCTTTATGCACCTGGGGTGCGATGTTTGCTTGTTTCTTATGTCTCTCTTTGGAAATTAGGTTTTCAATTCGTTTCGCAAACTGATGGTTTGAACATTGAGTATGGTGGCAATTTGTTTGGCCATGCATCTTTGGTAGACGATTTCTTTGTGCTTGACTTAGATATTGATTATTATTCTAATAAAGCACCTTCTGTTTTTGTGTCATCTGTTGATTCTAGTAGTGATTCTGTAATATGACATGCTAGACTTGGACACATAGGTCAAGATAGAATGACTAGACTTGCTAAAGAAGGTCTATTAGGCAAACTTACTAAGATTAAGCTACCTATATGTGAGCCTTGTTTAGCAGGAAAAGCGACTAAGAAACCTTTTGGTAAGGCTTCTAGAGCGCTTACTCCCTTAGAACTCATTCACTCCGACATTTGCGGACCAATGAATGTTCGAGCACGTAGTGGTGCTGTATACTTCCTCACTTTAATAGATGATTACTCTAGATATGGGTATGTATATCTATTATCACACCGCCACGAGGCTCTAGATGTGTTCAAACGCTTCGTCGCAGAAGTAGAGACCAAGTTAGAACGGAAAGTTAAAACTCTTCGAACCGACCGTGGTCGTGAATACCTTTCTGATTTGTTCAAGGTGTTCTGTGAGAAAAAAGGTATCGTAAGACATCTAGCGATTCCATACACTCCGCAGCAAAATGGTGTAGCTGAGCGTAGGAATCGTACATTACTTGACATGGTCAGGTCAATGATGGCCCAAGCTAATCTTCCGATTAGTTTTTGGGGTGATGCCTTGCTAACGGCTACTTACATCTTAAACCGAGTACCTAGCAAGAGTATACCTACTACTCCATATGAGTTATGGAATGGTAGACATCCCTCCTTGGACCATCTACGACCATGGGGTTCGGCAGGCTATGTGCATAACCCAACCCATAAACATGGTAAGCTTGGTCCAAGGGCCACCAAGATGATCTTTATTCGATACCCGCAACATTCAAAGGGTTATGTGATGTATGGAGAACATCCAGATGGAGGCATGAAGGAATTAGATTCCCGAAATGTCGATTTCCTTGAGGATGAGTTTCCTAGTATTGGTGACATAAACAAGGACTTTCGATTGTACGAGTTGCAAACAAACCTATCTCTCGGTGAGGGGGAGGATTTGTATACTGCCCAAGACACCGAGGATATTCATCTCCCTGACGTTAGAGATAGTGGGAGTGTACCTACTGTTGAGACGCAGGGAGACCTGGCGGTTCAGGACACTCAACCAGAGACTGAGAGTCCTCATTCTCCGGAACCCACACCCCAAGGGGTTAGTGGGAGTGGTTCTTCTCCTATTCGAGGTTCTGTATCTCGAGATTCTGTATCTCAAAAGAAAAGGGGGAGAAATCCTTATCCCGAGCCTGACCAGGTTAGACCGCCTAGTCCTAAAGTGTTTCGACGAAGTGAGCGTGGAAGAGTTCCTCGACGGTATTTTCAAATCGAAGAGGAAATTTTCTTTTGTGCTCCTTTAGAAATAGAAGAGCCAACCTCTTATGTAGAGGCTTTGGAATCACCAAACGATAAGGAATGGATGGATGCCATGAGAGATGAGTTGGACTCGATGGCAAAGAATGAAGTCTGGGATCTAGTTGACCTTCCCCCCGGACGCAGAGCCATTGGAAACAAGTGGGTTTTCAAGGTCAAGCGTCGGGCAGATGGATCAATTGATAAGTTCAAAGCCCGTTTAGTAGCGAAAGGCTACACCCAAGTTGAGGGTGTAGACTACGAGGAAACTTTTTCTCCTGTGGTGAGATTAGCCTCGATTCGCTTACTTCTGGCGCTAGTAGCCCATTTGGATTTAGAACTGTTCCAAATGGATGTGAAGACTGCTTTCCTAAATGGAAATCTTGAGGAAGAGATATATATGGTCCAGCCTATTGGTTTTGTATCAAAAGGTCAGGAAGACAATGTTTGTCACCTTAAAAAATCCATATATGGCCTCAAACAGTCTTCTAGAGCATGGTACTTCAGATTCCATGAAGCCATCACTGATTTTGGCTTTACCATGGTTTCAGAAGATCACTGTGTATATGTCAAAAGGACAAGTGTAGGAATTATGTTTCTTACCTAGTATGTCGATGACATCCTACTAGCTGGAAGTGATCTGGAGATGATCAATGCCACCAAGAGGTGGCTATCTTCCGTCTTTGAGATGAAAGACATGGGTGAAGCTAGGTATGTCCTAGGTGTGGAGATTCTCCGAGACCGTTCGAAGAAACTTCTTGGTTTAAGCCAAAAGGCATATATCGAGAAAGTCCTAGAACGGTTTCGGATGCATTACTCCAAACCCGTTGATACTCCAGTAGACAAGGGTTTGATTTTGAGTCTAGAGCAATGCCCTAAAACAAAAGTTGAAAAATAGAAGATGAGCAATGTCCCATACGCTAGTGCTATAGGAAGCCTAATGTATGCCATGTTATGTACACGGCCTGACATTTGCTTCGCGGTTGGTTTGGTAAGTCGTTACCAAAGTAACTATGGAATCGCTCATTGGCAAGCTGTCAAGAGGATAATGCGTTATCTTCGGGGGACTACTGACTTGGTACTTTGCTACCAATGAGTGGACTTAAAACTAAGAGGTTACTCTGATGCTGACTGGGGTGGTGACTTGGATGAGTCTAAGTCCACCTCAAGATATGTCTTCACTCTTGGTGGGGGAGCCATATCTTGGTGTAGCAAGAAGCAGGAATGCATAGCTTTATCAACTATGGAAGCAGAGTATGTCGCTTGTTGCCTCGCCGCTCAGGAGGCGATCTGGCTCAGGAGTTTTCTTCAGGATCTCAATCTCACTCCGAGAGTTGATGATCCTGTGGAAATGTGGTGCGACAATACTACCGCTATCCAATATGCTAAGGATCCTAAATTCCATAGGAAGGCTAAGCATATTAAACGGCATTATCATTTTGTAAGAAACGCCATAAAGTTAAAAGAAGTCATTGTAAAGTATTTACCTACTAGTAAGATGGTTGCTGATCCCTTAACTAAACCTACTCCTAGAGATACGTTCAAAACTCATGTGATGAGTTTAGGTCTTCGTAGGTTTTAGTTATTGGGGATGTTTTGTTTTGGACATGTGTAATGAATGTTTCTTTTGAATAAAGATTGATGTTTCTTTTTCGAAATGTTCATTACCATATTGTGGTTGTTTAATCAGGCATATCTAAATGTCACTAGGCTTCTGATCATCTTATCACATGGATGATCAATCTTGACGCATAAGTAGCGGGCAGGATAAGACTTGACCATATTGACACTAGGTGTGCAATATTGGTTGTCACTGCAATTCTAGTAATGCGGATAATGCATAGTCGCCTTAGTAAGTCTAAGATGAGATTTTTAAGTAAATCGGATATAACACAACCTTATATCGAAGCCTAAAGCCGAATTTTTGAGTACGGAGGTTACGTTTTGTACGGTAACCAGGTAACTCTAGTCAGTTTTTGAGAAAACTGGACTTGTAATTCGCATGGTATATAAAGTGACAGCTCACCTCAGTGGGAGTTATACCATGACACACAATCATACTGTGTGTGCTTAAGTCGACCTGGGGAGTGACGATTGAATCCCTTCCTTGTCACTATGTGATCCCTACAGACTTCGTGGTCTATTTAGATGTCACCCTTTGACCTAGAACTGTAATATGGATTTGAGGTATGATGTAGCTACTTTGATGTGAACTCCAAGGGCTATAAAATAGATAGTCCAGCAGAACACATTAGGAAAGCTATCATGCTAAAATGAAGCATTATAAGTGTCTAAGGAAGAATCGATCCACCATTGCTATATCAGCCCGGGCGGTTATACTGAGGTTATAACCATATGATATATCAGACATAAAGGGACGTTGTATGTCGTTAGCAATGTGAGGATGATTCGGGGTAACATCGCCAATGTTGAAAGTGTCTTTGTTAGATTGACGGTATCTTAACAAAGCGCTACCTGTTACTCATGGTCGCACGTCTCATTCCTGGTATGACGCGTTTTTGAGAGAAAACATTGTTAAGAGACGATGTTATGGCTTAAGTGGCCGAGTGGGAGCTGAAGGCTAATTTTAGCAAATTAGTCAAACGGCCACTTTCCCCATTTTTAGGGATGTGTAGCCTAAAAATGGGGGGTAGTAGCTTGGGGTGAAATACCCTAATCTCAGTGATTAGGCTGGCATAAGAAATAAACAAAAACCTGTGTGGCTTTTTTTCAAGCTCTCTCACACTCTCTCAGTTTTCCAAAAACGCATTACTGTCTGAGTATTTTCGGGTTTGTGACGTGGTTTCCCCGGGACTCTAGTAGCCGCCGGATTTCATCAGTTCGTGGTTCAAAAGGCAATTGGGAATTCACACGCTTCAAGAGGTTAGTCCTTATGCAATTGAATCTAACAGAAGTGATCCTGATTGCTCTGTTAATCGGACAGTGCCTCAAGTCTTGAACTTGCGTTCGGTCTATAATAGATATACTTGACCTGTAACAAGATGAAGTATCAAGTCCGCAAAACTAATTTGGAATGTCAAGCAGCTGATAAGAGTATGAGGGTATCTGTGATGAAAAGTGATGAGAGTCCAAGTAACATGCCTGATTTTGAACTTCTAGTTGCAGTTTCTGGGGCTGTCAAACAGGTCAGGTCAGGTCGAATTTGTGTTTGTGTCTAACTTAAACAGGTTGAGAAATCATTGATCTAAACTTAACCTGTTTATTAAACGGGTTGAAACCTTGACATGTACTAATTTATTTTTTAAATGGGTTGACCTGAAATTTATCCATTAACCTGTTTAATATAAACGGATCAGGTCAAGGTTTTCAACCCGTTTAATTAAACGGGTTGAAAATCTTTACCCAAACCCACTTAATTTCGTTTTTAGTTCGGGTCGGTAATTGTGTCGGGTTAGCTTTTGACAGTCCTAGTTCACACCGCCATGATTCTGAAAGATTTTAGAAGCTTTTTACCTCATGGTGCTGTAAAAAATCTTCATGTAGCTATAGTTGACTGACAAGCTTTTAATTGTTATGTTGGTTTTCCATGACCTGGCCTTGGACCGCAATTGGCATGTAATGTCATGCTCTCGACTGGAAGGATGTTTGCTGATAAAGTAATAAAGACTGGAGTCTGATTGCATGAGCAATATGGACGGTTTATTCAGATGTTCGTTTAAATTGATCATTTATCCCGAGTATAGAAATCTCATCGAAGCAGACCAAGGGCAGCAGCCTACTTTGTCCCGCGTTGATCAATCACAAGCTGGCCAGTGCGAAAGCCCACCAACTGTCTCAATGCTCTTTTGACCCAGCGCATGCTCCGGCCCATATGAAGAACATCCAGCCCAGCGTGCACCATCTGTTATCTCCCCCATCAGCAACTCGTGTAAGGTCAAAACCCCAAATTCTTTCTCTAGCAAAGCTAGATTGTCCCAACTTCTCAAGCAAAGCAAAGCATGATATCTGTTTTCGCACCTAAGGAAAGGAATCAAATAGAATATATTGTAAGAGACCAAAGATTCCCAAGAACTTCATTCACTCATGTTAACTTCATTTGAGCAAAATATATCAGCAATCCTACTTTTATCTAGGATATGGCTGAGAAAACATCATTTATGCCTCTATTTCTAGTCATAGTAATCCTTATCTCATGCAGGAAGTGTTGGTCTGTTTAGTTTGGAAAAAAATCTTCATATACGAGTTTTAATGCATGATTGACTTTTCATGGAACTGTTTGAATCATTGACTTCTTTTTATTTTTTTTTAAGCCCTCTTTCAGGTCCTATTGGTTCAAGAGATATTAAAATAAGGGGTAATTAGGATGAAAAAGTGACAGGATTTTTCCCCCAAATACTTGGTTCCACCATTCTAAAATTGCCAAGAATTTTGCGGCACCGATCATGTCTGTTGTGTTAGAATAATGGCAACAAGATAAACCTTTCTTCCCCCTCTCTCTCTTTCACACTTGTCCCACATGGAACTTTTGGGTGGCAATTTGAGGGGTTCATATATCTCATTCTCCTTGCCCATGTTGAATAACTTGAGACTAGGCTCTATAGGGTTGAGGGCGTCTGAGACTAACACACGCGCGCGCCGCGGGTTGTGGGCCTAATCTATCTTTTTGGAGGAATTTTGCTTAGAATTTTTTCGTAACAGACTGCGCTAAATCTTCCATGAATCACTCTCAACCGTTATAGACTTCCTGATTTTCCTCCCCGTCTTGAATGCTGCCAGATCTTCTGCATTATTTTTGCTCTTAATGCCCAGATCTTCTGCCTCAACTCACGCCATTTTAATGGCTGTGTAACAGCCTCTTTTCCCCTATAAATAGAGGCTTCATTAACAGGGCTAAGACACACCAGCTCTCCCATTTCTCTCCTCTCTTCTTCTTCTTCTTCTTCTTCTTCTCTGCATTCTGGGTTTTTTGTTTGCTGCATACTCCAAACTCTTGCCCGTGAAGTGCACGCGTTCAAGAGTGTGCTGAGTTAACCTTGGGGAGCAACCGGCTGAATCGATTTGCACCGTAGTCGAATCGTAATTGCTTTCAAGGCAGTGGTTTATCCACGACTCAGTTTATTCTGTTTGTCTTCCAGCCATTATTCTTCTTATTTTTACTAACAAGCTTGAAAGCAATTAATTTACAATGGCCGCATCATTCCCGAAAAATCTCCCTGATCTCTACAAAATCGAGCCCCTCGATGGAACTAACTACAAACGTTCGTCCCAGAAATTACTTTTATATTTTGAACAACTCGAGATTGATTATGTTCTATTCTCAGAACATCTTGACGAAGACAACACACCTCAATTTACTGATACTGAGATCTCCACTCCTACTGCCCCAAAGACGCATGTCATCCCACTAGATGAGATTGCTAAAAAGAAGCTGAAAAAAGACAATAAACTGGCTCGAAGCTACTTGCTGAACAACATGTCGAACCCTCTATTTGATCTATTTGTCAACTCCAAATCTGCAAAGATCATATGGACCAAACTGGAGGCGAAATATGGTTCAGATGATGCTGGAAAAAGGAAATACGTCGTTGCCAAATGGCTGCAGTTCCAAATCACAGATGACAAACCGATTATGGAACAAGTTCATGCGTACGAGAACCTGTGTGCTGAGGTGCTGAACGAAGGCATGAAGATGTACGACATCTTACAAGCAAATGTACTGATCGAGAAATTTCCCCCTTCTTGGAGCGACTACAGAAATCACCTGAAGCACAAAAATGACCTAACCCTGCAAGAATTGATCAGCCATATGAGGACCGAAGAGGCGAATCGGCTAAAAGATAAGATGTCTTCCCTATCTCTGAATTCATCTAAAGCTAACCTTGTTGAATCTTCTGTGCCTTTAAATAGAGACAGGTTCAAAAGAAAAAATAAGAGGGATCAGAAGCAATTAAAACCCCAAAGTCAGTTGAAAAGAATAAACAACAAGATCCAGAAGTAGAAGGTTGTTTGTTATGTTTGTGGCAAACCAGGCCACAAGGCATATTGGTGCAACTTTCGCAAAGGAGGATCCAGTCATACAAACCAGAAGCCTACCGGACAGTTTGCTGCAGAAGCCAATCTAACCGAAGACACTGAGATCTTCTGTGCAGTAACTCTGGAGGTCAACTTGGTGTCAAATTCCACATAGTGGATTCTGGACACTAGAGCAACAAGACATTTTTGCACCAACAAGGATCTGATGCATGACTTCGAAGATGCTCCTGATGGCGAACATGTCTACATGGGCAATGCTGCCACCGCTAGAGTCATGGGTAAAGGGAAAATACTCCTTAAATTTACTTCTGGAAAATCTCTATGCTTGAACAATGTGCTGTATGTACCTTCCCTTCGTAGAAACTTAGTTTCTAGTAGTCTTCTTGATATTGCTGGTTTTGAGGTGAACCAGAAAGCTGGGAAAATTGTTATTTTTCGCAATGGGGTTTTTGTTAGGAAGGGATATCGTAGTGGGGGGCTTTTTGTTCTGAATGTTGCTTCTGATGCTGTTAATGGAAATGCTTCTTCTTCTGCTTATATTGCTGAGTCTGTGGACCTGTGGCATGGTAGACTTGGTCATGTTAACTATGCTTCGATAAATAAGCTAAAGAACTTGAGGTTAATTCCTAACATCATCTTAGAAACATGTCAAAAATGTGACATTTGTGTTGAAGCAAAATTTGCTAAAAAACCATTCAAGTCCATAACAACTAGAAAGACTGAGTTGCTTGAACTTGTGTATTCGGACTTAGCAGACTTTAAGAACACAGTCAGTAAGGGAGGAAAGAAATGGTATATTACTTTTGTAGATGACTACTCTAGATATACCAAAGTTTACCTCCTGAAGTCTAAAGATGAGGTTGAGGAAATGTTTCTGAAATACAAGGCTGAAGTGGAAAATCAATTAGACCGGAAAATAAAGAGACTTAGGTCTGATAGAGGAGGGGAATATGATATCAACTCACTAGCCAATTTTTGTGAGAAAAACGACATTATACATGAGACTAGTGCCCTTTATACCCCTCAACAAAATGGTATAACAGAACGAAAAAATCATACCCTTAAAGAAATGATAAATGTTATGCTTATTAGCTCTGGATTGCCTGATAATATGTGGGGGAAAGCTGTACTAACTGCTTGCTTTATCCTCAATAGAGTTCCTCACAAAAAACTAGATTAGACCCCATATGAACTGTGGAAAGGGTATGCTCCTAATCTGAATTATTTGAAAGTGTGGGGGTGTCTAGCGAAGGTTGCCTTACCTAGTCATAAACGTACCAACATAGGCCCTAAGACCTTTGATGCTGTTTTTATTGGATATGCCCAAAACAGTGCCGCTTATAGATTCCCGTCATTGAGTGACTATTCTATTTCTGAATATAGAGATGCAGAATTCTTTGAGCATGTTTTTCCTTTGAAAAAGAAAGCGCCTAATGTGGTACCTGATGTTATGCCTGAAAATGTGAACTTGCCTACTTCTAGTTTTGATGCTAGAGTCATAGTGACTGAACCTAGAAGGAGCAAGAGACTCAGAACTGAAACAAACTTTGGACCCGACTTTGTCACTGCATTCCTAGTAGAAACCTTTGATAACTTGGACATAGATGCCATAACTGAAGAATTGGTGTCCATTTTCCTGATTGAGGAAGATCCCAAAACCTATTAAGAGGCTATAAGGTCCATAGATGCCGCCTTCTGGAGAGAAGTTATTAAAAGTGAAATAAATTCTCTCGAGTCAAACAAAACATGGGAATTGACTGACCTACCTAAGAGTTGTAGACCCATTAGCAGTAAGTGGATCTTCAAAAAGAAGTTGAGGTCTGATGGGTCAATTGACAAATATAAGGCAAGATTGGTTATTAGGGGCTTTGACCAGAGAAAGGGCATAGACTATTTTGACACCTACTCGTCTGTGACCAAGATAGCCACCATTAGATCTCTAATTGCTTTAGCTGCAATTTTTGATCTTGTCGTACATCAAATGGATGTCAAAACAGTGTTTCTTAATGGTGACTTAGAGGAAGAAATTTACATGACCCAACCTGAGGGCTGTGAAGTACCTGGTCTGGAGGACAAAGTGTGTAGACTGAAAAAGTCTTTTTATGGTCTAAAGCAGGCTTCCAAACAATGGTATGAAAAGTTTGATAGCTCTTTAGTGCAAAATAGCTTTGTTGTGAATTTGTCTGATTCATGTGTGTATTCAAAATTGATTGGATCAGATTGTGTACTTATATGTCTCTATGTTGATGTATGCTGATTTTTGGTACGAATCTGCACGTTGTTAAGGAGACTAAGAAGCTACTGTCTTCCCTTTTTGAAATGAAAGACATGGGAGAAGCAGATGTGATCTTAGGGGTTAAGATACGAAAAACGAACACTAGCTTTTCATTATGTCAGTGACATTACATTGAAAAGGTGTTAAAGAAATTTGACTGTTTTGATGTAACACCCCTAAGAACTCCTTATGATCCTAGCACACATCTGAAAAAGAACAAAGGACGTAGTGTGTCTCAAACTGAGTATGCCAAAATCATAGGAAGTGTAATGTTTCTCATGAACTTTACTCGTCCTGACATTGCCTATGTCGTCAGTAGGTTAAGTCGCTATACACATAACCCTAGCCAAGAACACTGGGTTGCACTTCTTCGTTCGCTTAAGTATCTTAGAGGTACTATTGATTGGTGTTTACACTTTAACAAATTTCCTGCTGTATTGGAAGGATATTGCGATGCAAACTGGGTTTCCGATAACGATGAAGTTAGTTCTACTAGCGGTTATGTATTTACTCTAGGTGGAGGGGCTATTTTGTGGAAGTCTGCCAAACAGACGTGTATAACCCGCTCTACCATGGAATCTGAATTCATTGCTCTTAAGTTGGCAGGTCAGGAAGCAGAATGGCTTAAAGGTCTATTAGTAGACGTGCCACTTTGGGGAAAACAGGAAACACCTATTTCCCTACATTGTGACTCGCATGCAGCAATAGGAGTGGCGCACAACAGTGTCTACAATGGAAAGAGGAGACACATCCGTATTAGACACAGTGCGGTGAAACAATTGCTGAAACATGGTATCATATCCCTACAATATGTGAGATCCGAGAAAAATCTGACGGATCCTCTTACTAAAGGGTTGACAAGGCAAGTGGTGCTGGAAACGTCGAGGGGGATGGGACTTAAGCCTATCGCTCGAAGTGGTATGGTGGATACCCACTAGTGGTCAAACGAAACCATACTAATCTTCAAGGTGCACTACATTCCTATCCCTATGGCGTATGGTAGTGCATAGAGGATGAGCTTACACTCTTAATGGATTCATACCCATTGTGGGGGTGCTACTGAGAAGCACTTGATGAATTCACCGATTGATGACTGTAAGGTTGAACTATATTATGCTCTTAATAAACCCATAGCCATAGTTATGGTGGTCTATGCTGAGATAGACTTAATGGGATTACCTACGTAAGTGTGAAGGTTTGGCCGCCTTCTATGAGAGACCTAGGCTGTCTCTCTAGAGCACTTATGAGACCCAAGGTGTGCGGATGGCCATAAAAACACCAGTGTGTCTATCGCGGAGTATGCAGTATCTTAAGGGTTGATATGTGTTGTGGGGATCTCAATCAAAGTCTTTCTAGTTCAAGACTTAGTTCACTAATCAGACTATTGGCTGTTGCCTCACATCACTAATGTGTCAATTCAAATCGAAAGATATTGACGCTTAAGTATCTGACTCACTTTTTCCCATAATGCCTTTCTTAAATCATCCTGCCTTGTATGCCATTAGTGGGGGACTGTTAGAATAATGGCAACAAGATAAACCTTTCTTGCCCCTCTCTCTCTTTCACACTTGTCCCACATGGAACTTTTGGGTGACAATTTGAGGGGTTCATATATCTCATTCTCCTTGCCCATGTTGGATAACTTGAGACTAGGCTCTATAGGGTTGAGGGCGTCTGAGGCTAACACACGCGCGCGCCGCGGGTTGTGGGCCTAATCTATCTTTTTAGAGGAATTTTGCTTAGAATTTTTTCGTAACAGACTGCGCTAAATCCTCCATGAATCACTCTCAACCGTTATAAACTTCCTGATTTTCCTCCCCGTCTTGAATGCTGTCAAATCTTCTGCATCATTCTTGCTCTTAATGCCCAGATCTTCTGCCTCAACTCACGCCATTTTAATGGCTGTGTAACAACCTCTTTTCCCCTATAAATAGAGGCTTCATTAGCAGGGCTAAGACACACCAACTCTCCCATTTCTCTCCTCTCTTCTTCTTCTTCTCTGCATTCTGGGTTTTTCGTTTGCTGCATACTCCAAACTCTTGCCCGGGAAGTGCACGCGTTCAAGAGTGTGCTGAGTTAACCTTGGGGAGCAACCGGCTAAATCGATTTGCACCGTAGTCGAGCCGTAATTGCTTTCAAGGCAGTAGTTTATCCACGACTCAGTTTATTCTGTTTGTCTTCCAGCCATTGTTCTTCTTATTTTTACTAACATGTTGTAGACCCGATCTTTGTTATTCTACGAAATAACTGAGATTTTAGCCATAAATGATGATGATGATGATGATGATTAGCGCCTCATGACCATGAGGTGCATGACCCCTAGTGTTGGGCCTGCTGGCTTAACGTAGGTGGTTGTTGAATGATGCTGGGGTGTTTCATGACCATTAGCGTTGCTCCCTCTCATGGTGAGCAGCCTAATGGGTCCAGCTCGAGGCATAGTCCCCCACCTCAGTGTATGTCAATGATGAAATACTACTTTTCTGAGGCCGCTATCTTCTCTTGTCCTAGCTACCACACCGAGCTTCCAGTTAATTGCTTTTCATTTGTATCCTAAATTTATTAATCTATTTGCTGCAGCCTTGCATGCATTTTACTTTAAAATCGTATCTCATGGCTTCTACAACACCTATGCCAGAAGAATCCTCCTGACTCACTGACATATTTGAGCTCAAGAACTCCATGTCCCCTCTCATCATATTAAAGGTACAAACTTATGAATTTCTCCTCAATATTCTACTACGGTGAGGGAAATGCAATAGGAGAGCACTTTCAACTGCATTTCCAAGGCCTATATTTAGAATGCCTTTGGGTTTAGACAAATTTATTTGCCCTTATTGAATTGCAATGATATGTGTTTCACACACCTTACAAGAAAGACTCTCCTTCCTATGCTGTAAGTTACCTACTCTTGCAGCAATCAGACCTCTTCCATCAGGTTTGGATAGGGGTTCCAGCCATGGATGAAAATTTTGTGGCCCTTAACATCTTTGTATTAACTGAGGAAATTGATGGGCGACATGGAAACAGCCTTGCTGTATTGTATCGCCAATTGTCTGTGTCTTACGGGATTTACGTCTCTTGTTATAACTACTTCATTAATTACGAGGAAACTATTGTACAACTAATGTATGTAATCGTTCTACATAGAGTTTTCTTTTGTATGGCTACCAAATGGTTGAATTTACGTAAGACGCCAGAGCCAGTTGCAAGAATGTCATGGATTCACCATCCATCTTATTAGGATAAGTGTGGCATTTGATAAATGCCTCCAACCAAGAATGCTCTCGGAAAAGTTTTGCGCAGGCGTATGAGTTTCATAATTTTCTTTTACATTGCCGCCTGTCCATTTCATATGCAGAGGAGTGGGTTTACACTTTACAATCCTCTTAGATGGTTTATCATTTATTCTTAGCTTCAATGTAATTATGTGGGCATATTTTATTTATGGTATGTTTCGTTGGGTTGAAAACCATTTTCCTAGAAAATGATTTTCCATGTAAAACAATTTTTCATGTGAAATGATTTTCAGCTTATATTTTCAGTTGTTTGGTAAAAGTAAAAATGAACTTTCTGAACAATGAGTTTGATTAGCAAACAATAAACAAAAAAGTTCAAAATAATTTTCCTTAATCTTCGAACCATATGTCAAGGAAATAGACACGTAATAGAGAAGGAATGTGAGAGCTTAGGAAATGTAAAATTAACTTATACTCTATTCAAAGTGAAAATATTTCCCTTCATTATAGGGAAGATGATTTTTCCCTAGAAACGAATTTCCTCACCTTGTTTTTACCAAACACCGTAAAATGAGAGAATTATTTGCCAAGGAAATGATTTTCACCCCCACCAAACACACCCTTAGTGAAGAATCCATGAAAGTAATAAGTTGGAATGCCCAAGGTGTTGAAAAATCTCAAGTTACTCACGAAGTTAAATTCTAGTAGGAACTCATGAGGCCGATATGATATTCTTATTTGAACTCAAAAACTATGTTGTATATATAT